>JAOUZG010029590.1:1394525-1452587 GCA_026289955.1 Argiope argentata
GCTAAAAACGTAACAATATATTCAAGAGCTATGGACAATTTTTTGTCTTAAGCGAATAAATATACATCGAATTACTTTTCCGAGTGCAAAGAGTTAATACTATTATACCATTTTATATATTACATAAAATATTATTATAAACTATTTATAAAATATTGTTAGATGCTATATTTTGAATAAATAATTTTATTCATTCAAAAATTGAAAACGATAGGAAAATACAATGGAGTAAATAAATTTATAAGACATCGCACACACATAATAAAAGTAGTTGGGCAGTACTTGATTCCAGAATTCAATAGGAGCGCCAAATTAGAATTGCAGTGTGGTTATTGTTAATGTGTATTAACAATAATCACATTTCAGTGAAATGGTAGAATTTAAGAATAAATTCTCGTTTTTTTTAAAGTCAATATTAATTTAGCAGATTTCATTTCAAATATTATGCAAAATAATCTAACATTGATTATTAATATTCTGAAAAGAATAAAGGAAAAATTGCAAAACTTCCCAATTCAAAGAAAACAGTTTATTCTAGTCTTTGAATCAATACTATGTATGAACCTTTCTCAAATTACAATTCATCTTTGAACATAACCGCATCAGTATAAAATACTTCGAAAACTATACAAGGAAGCTACCTTAGAGTAAATGGAACAATAAAATTTCACCCCCTCCATATCAACAATTGCTAGTATAAATATTTCTCCTTTAATTAACAATGTTAATGAAAATGAAAGGGCAGAAAAGCCGAATGAAAGTCATTAACTCGTTAAACGTCATGATTAGTAACGACGGCAGCGAGATTCCACGGAAGTATAAGGACCACATCCGTGATCGTAACAACGGGAAGTATAAAATGTAGAGGTATTATTTCTTAATTTTGTCGTCTGAACGTTCGATGGAAGCAACGATTTCACTTTTTGATAATACTTTAATGATTTAATCAGTATCTGTTTTTGAGATAATAATTTATTTCATTTAATAAAAATTTAAAATTTTGATAAATTTATAAAAATTAAAAAGGGCGACATATAATTTATTAAAAAAAATACATTTACTTTTTAAATAAACATATAAAATAAAGAAATTTTTTTAAAAACATTTGAATTAATAAATTTTATTTAAAAAACACTTCAATTTGATATTATATATATATATATATATATATGAACCACTATTTCGATATCAAAATCCGAAAAGGCGCCTAGTTTAATATTTCCAATTAAAATAATCGCTTGATTTTTATTTTTAAAATTAAAAACTAGTTTTCAATTATTTAATTTCATTTCTTAAAAATTCCACATTCTAAATTCAGTAAGTTACGTAGAAACTTTAAATACTTTACGGAAAGATGTCGTGCTTAATTCGGAATAAATTTTCAACTTTTTTGTCGTTGATAAATATATATATATATTCAACTGATAATTATAATGCATTATTAAAATGCAACAGAAAAAATGCAACAAAATATTTATAAAAAAACGTGCATTATAATACTGTTTTTCTGCTCAAAATAATTAATCAACATTAACCCAAGAAAATATTAAACTATTTTCGGAGGAGAAAAGGAGATGTGTATATGTGAAATTGAAGTTGTACAATTAATTTTCTTTCCCATAAGAGAGTAAATACAGAGAAGATATAATTTAATAACGAAGACGGTTAGTCAGTTTTGAAAGACAATAGGGGCAACCTTACAATTTTGAAAGGCATACCCTAATTCCACTAAAGAGGCCTTATTAAATATAACAAGTGAGGCGTAGAAGATACAAAGGGGGAATGCAAGGCATAGTAGATCTTGGTTATTAACAACCATGGGAGTCATCCATTGAGTAATTCAAATTTCCCCTCAAATCCTACATAATTATAAAAACCATTTCTTTTGTAAACGTACGACTAGAAATACAAAAAGAATGTTAAACGTATATTTACATAAGAACGTTGTTAAAAAATGATCCATTAGGAGAAGAATTTTTTTCCCCTCCATAAATATTTTTTCCCAGTATCAGCAGAGTCACATGCTTTTTTAAAAAGATATCTTATTTCAAATAACGAACATACATAAGAAAAAATTTTGTTTGCAAAGGTTTCCCCCCTTCCCCCACAATCAGGAAGATATTCTGTTTACAAACAGAATGTAGCAATATCACAATTTTCAACTAGAAGAAAAGATAAAAATAATTTTTAAGCATGAATAAAATTTATAAAAACAAAAATCTAGTTAAAAAGTTAAATCTAGGGTGCAGTGCAAAGATTTTACACTCCCGTCATGCAACACAAAAATTTTATAAAAATACCCTACTTTGCAAAATTACTAATTAAAACATAATTATTACTAAGATGCAACAACATTTATTATTAACCAATTAAAAATCGTGTTTCACAGAAAGGCTGTTTTTCTCATCAATACTGCTATTGGTGAGGTTACAAGATTTTAAATCCTTAGAATAAAAGTTATTTTTTCTCTTCGACTTTACAATAGGTACTTAACCCTATACAAACGAAGTTCATCGATATTCTACGAAGTTCACAAAATTCAGTGAAATAAATATACCTAAATGAAACAATACTCGCATCCAAGTATGAAAGAAAGAAGTTCATGAAAATATTTCTAACTTTGGAACTACTAAGCAGAGCGAGCTAATGTTTCACTAATGTAGGGAAAGAAGACTGACTACTCTTGATCCAAGACTGATATTAATCTTGGATCAGTGTAGAAAATTATCTCCGAGAACCAAAAAGGAAAGACGGTAGAAAAAGATAAAGGAAGTATCAAGAAGAACACATTACTTAAAAGTACTTTTGTTCTATCTTTAATCTAATATACTATTCTTCAATAAATCTATAAAATTAGAGTGGTTTCTTTGGCTTATGATAGTTATTTGAGTTAGTCATCCAAGGTGTTGTAGAATAATATAAGACAAATATTAGTTTTCCACATTTCATTTTCAAAATTTTTACGTTATATTGATTTGATTGATCCATTAATAATGCAATCCTCGGGTAAGAAAGAAATTATTTCACTTCATATAAAAGAATCTAAAATTCTCTTAGTTATTTAATAAGATACTTTGATAGATTTGTATCGAGTCTTTTCTTCTCTACAATAGGTTTATAGCCCAATGATCGCAAAATGACAGAAATGTATTTTTATACCATAATTCACCATCATACTTTTATGGGAGCATACAAAAGTACTGTATTATCCGAAAAACTTGAATTCGAATCGTTAATAATAATGAAAGGCAAAGTCTAAGAATGTATGTTCCACATCTTTTAAGCAAATGAATTGAATTCAACTAAATTTCCTTTCCCCTTTCTTTTCAATAAAGAAAAAGAATACTATCATCTTTTTAAAGTGCAAGAATTAATTTTTCTAGTTAACGAACAAAAATACTAACGAAGAACTATTGCCAAAAATTATTAGAGGAATTTAGGAAAAACTATTATAAAAAGTTTGAAAGCAGACGACTAACAATTTAATCAGAAACTATTGAAGTGGTTTTTTTTTATGCTTTTTATTCAAGAGAATATAAATATTTTATTAATTATAAATAAGTGTTCATTAAGATTTTTCTTATGTATTTGAGAACAAAATTTGAAAGGCTTATAAAAACAAATAATATATCGGTGAAAAAAGTAGCAACCGGCAATTAAAAAATATAAATACTACTAACTTTACTAATGTTTTCAATTCATAAAATATTTTCCATTTAATTAAAAAGTATTCAAAAAGATAAAAAGATTATGTGCATTATAATATTTTTACATAAAAGTTTTATACTAAAAATATTAGTCATGAAGATATTTTAGAACATTTTTAAGTTTCCGACAAAAGTTTATTTCCTAGTAATATCAGTCGGATATACCAACTAATAGTAAATATTATCAGTTACATAGATTATAAAAAGTAATTAAATGTTTTGAAACTCAGAAGTTTACTTTGAAAAAAAGATGTCACAAAAAACACTAAAAAAAATCGTAAGTTTTTTAAAAACATAATTCGTCACTCGTATCAAGATAATCAGCTTAATAAAACTATCAGTTGATACTCAACAAAGACATTAAGAACAAGTGTTTTTCTAAGCTAGGGAAAGAAAAGTTGCAATCGATACATTAAAACTCCGAACCTACGTTACCAAAAGCAGACATGCTTTAAAAAAATCTTTTTCCCACCCTCAAGTTCAGTTCTGTTTTCGAGGATCAAAAGGCTATCTGATTTCATTCACTCGAAATACTTGACGACATTCCCTGGTGCTGAGGTTTCAGGGAGTCACTGTGGTTGAGATAGAGCACAGGAAGCAGCAATTTCTAAGAATGGAATCACAGAGCTAGACAGTAGGCCTGCACAACACGATAATGTTTTCACGAGCGTCGTCTTACAGACAAAACACGGCAGCTCAATCTATTAACAATTCTTTGACAGATTTTTTTTATCAGATTCCACACAGAGATTGTCAGACTCCAGCCTGGCAGGCGTTGTTCAAGTTATTGCAAAAAATATACAACAGTTCAGTTATTTGATATTGAATTACAAAAGGTACCATTTTACGCCAATCAATCAAACGGCGATAAAAATTAGATCGGCCATAAGCACGATGATGACATCGATAAAGAAAAGTTTACAAGAAAGTTAATGAAAATAAACCTTTAAATGGGAGCTTCCGGAAAAGAGTTGTGAAATCCAATTGAAAGCAATAATTAGCGGTTGATTGATGGATTTATTAGATTATCGTTCCGTTTTAAGGCTACACGAAGAACACTTAAGAAATGAAAGGTTTCTGTTCGATAAGAAAGAGTCCTTTAAGACGACAAGGGACCTTTACAATCACTTTTTCCAATTTTCACCTTAGAGATTTGAAATTTAACTGGCATTAAGAGTAACACTATAGAAGATGACACACAAAATTTTAAAGCATTATATTAATTTATTTATGAGTTAGGAGGGAGTTAATATAATATTTTATTAGCGATAAATAACGTTAATGAAAAATGTTCTAGGGGTTCCAAATTTGTTCGAAAGCGCTCCAATTTTTATTATTACTTACTCTGACCTTTTTGAAACAGAAGTTGGGATTAATCTTGAAGTTTGAGTACGAAATATCAAAATTAACTAATCTAATAATTCAAAACTACCCAAGTTTTTTTTTTTTTAAATCAGTGCTTTTAAGTTATTACATTGGTTAATTTTCTTATTTCGTGCTCAAATTTAAAGATTAATCCCAATTTCTGTTTCAAAAAAGAGTAAATAATAAAAATTGATACGCTTTCGAACAAATTTGGAACACCTGGAACATTTTTCATTAACGTTATTTATCACTAATATTATATTATATTAACCCCCCAACTCATAAATAAATTAATATAATACGTTAAAATTGTGTGTCATCTCCTATAGTGTTACTCTTAATGCCTGTAACATTTCAAATTGCTAAGGTGAAAATTGCAAAAAGTGATTGTAAAGGTCCCTGGTCGCCTTAAGTCAGTGTTCCAAAGCACCAAAATTTAACGTAAAAATTACAAGGAGTCCATAAATATCTGGAGTATTAAATTGACAGTTTAAAGTATTTTACTGAAACAATATAGCACATTCTCAAAATAAAAGCCATCTGATTATAATTGATAGAAAAAAAAATTTACGGGGCTAATACTTGAAACTAAAAACATTAGAAGAATTGTAAGAATTCGGATATTCTAAATGAGTAGTCGAAGTATAAATAACTTTTTTTTTAATTTGTAAATTTTTCCTAGACAATCTATAAAATTTCCATGCAATATATGTATCTCAACGTCTAGTTAAAATATTAAAATATATAATTGATTCCTTGATGTAAAAAGGAGTCAATGACATAAACAGATTGACTTATGCAAGTTTAAATATCTTACGCACAATTTTAGACCGCCTCAAGGAAGATTCGACAATCAAAATATAGCACCTATTAGAAGCGGCCAATGATACATTTGAAATAATGAGATTCATAATTTCGTAATACAGTCAAGTTTAAGTAACAAGTTAGGTAAGCGAAGATTTTTTCCCCCCTTGTCTTTTAAATGTTAGGATATCATGAATATGTAACTAAACACGACGTGACTTAGAGATTCGGGAGATTAGATAAAAATGGTTATTGTACCTTAAGAAGATATTACCAAATCTAACTACAAATAACAAAAAAATTATATTCATTTCAGGCAATTTAACCAACTAGAAAATATATGCTTAAAAAAAAGTTCAGAAATTTGACAAAGATTACAGCGGACATCTAGTATAATGTAACAGTACTTATTAAGCAAAATTCCGTCAAATCATCATCCATCTTTAGGCAAAGAGTATATAAATGGTCCATGAAAACGAACAGATAAGGAAGACGAATGAAGCCCGAAAAGTGACAGTCCATCGCCCTCGGAACAGAATCTTCCCCTTGCTTGGGTGGAAGAATGGCGTCGAAAAGGGAAGGATACCGGCAAAATAACCTTCCGGGCAAAAGACCAGCAAGCTTAAAATGGTAATGAAGCCATAAATAAATAATCAACCTTAAATTTTAAATATAGATAGCCTCTATCAGCCAAAAAGAAAGATGCAAAGTTTTAGAAATCTCAATCGTGTATATGGAATAACTTTATTATTTCGTATTTATCATTTCAAGATAGACGGATGCAATTTGAAGTGCCATCCAAAGTTAACTGATTGCTATTTATTATTTTAAAGATCACGCAATAAATCTTTAGATCTGTGCATAGTGTTTTAATAATCTATCATATTTCAGTATTATTATTATATAAAAAGTTCTATAATAAGAAATCGGTTACCTTTTTATGAATTGTCTTTAGAAGACATATGTGTGTATAGCAAACTTTGCAAAAAGTTATCAACTAAAACTAGCATCGATATACAATGAAATGTTGCTGATTCACTCCTTTCCCAATACATATTTGTCAACTTAACAAATGACTAGTAAGGCCATCGTAAACTGCGGGATCAAGGAAATTGCTATAAAAAGGAAGAGTCGCCTAACACCTTAAAACTATAAGTTCATTTCAGGAACTCTTATACAAATCCAGCCACTGCATTTTTGAAGATCCTGAAAAGTGGCAGTTTTAACCCTTTGCACTTGAATGGTGACTCCTACTCACAATTCAAGTCGTTTCATTATTTTGACATTTTATTTGCTAATTTTTAAATTTTAATTGTTAAAAATACCAACAAAATGGTGAGATGTCAAAGATAATCCTGGAAAATATAAATATATTTACTTTTCCGAATACAAAGGGTTAATATTTTGTTGACTTAATATAATTATTTGAACAAATTATATTAAACCAATTTATGGCGGTATTCATTTTATTCCAAAAATGTGTCAAAATTTATGACAAATTTTTTGGATTTTATATTTCTTTTTACAATCGGGAGCTCATTATTATAATAAATTTATACATAGTATAAAATGAAGTTCCATGAAGGCGTCTGTATGTTTGAACCACAAAAACTCGAAAAACATTTAACGCATAGTGGAGATATTTATAACCATTTTGTAGAGTATTTACTGAGGACAATTTCAGTACATTTAATATCAAAATAAAAAACAGGAGTTTTATAACTGCGATTTTAACTTTGCATTTATACGTACATGCCCGAAAACCTCAAACAAAGCATGTACAAATAGCAAGAGTTGTGGTATGTATATGCGATACGTTTCTTGGTTTATGTCTGATTTGAGAGCGATTAGAGCGATTCAAAATTCATTATTCATCACACCCACACTAAAAAAGGGAAATTCAACCTTGGCCGGAAAATGAAAGAAACGTTCGGTTAGCGAATATCAGAGAAACAATGTCCACACTTAGGGATGGAGAGTCTTTTGATGAGCGAAATTACGTTTTTCTTTAAATTTTTCCTGAGGAGCGAAATCCTCGTCAATGTTATTTCTGCGGACATATCATATTTTTACTTTTTTTAACAGCCTAAATATTTCTGAATGTGTGCAATGAAAAATTGTTTTGTAGATATTTTTGATAACTTCTAACTATATTTTTATGTTTGTTTGATGTTGCGCAACATACCCACGTCATTTCAGGTGGAGGCTATGATAATTATTAGCAATAAATTAATGCTGTTACATCGAAATTTTAAATGTATAAGAAGTTTTACAGCAATTAAATTTTATGTTTGATAAGTGAGGATAAAATGGTTCGAAAAAAATATTGAAATATTTGTAACAATACTATCGCAAATATTTCAGCTTAAAAAAACACCAAAAATATATTGTTCGAAGAGTTTTGGCATTTATGTAAATAATGATGTCCTTTAACTATGTCAAGCAGTCTGATTATACTTAATTTTTTTTTTGTATTTTAAATTTGAGAAATTAATTAATTACAACTTAATATTATACTTTGTTAAGAATATTTTTCTTCATGACCAAGTTACTGTCCATAAGACTTTAAAATATTATAAAGTTCTGACAATGAGACTTAATTTTATTTTTGACGATAATGATGACAGTCTAACGAATATTAGGACGCCAAAATCGCCCGCCAAAGATAATGCAAAGTTAAAGAATGATAAAAGCGAAAGCTTTTACACTTCTTCAGATCAAATAAGGTCACACTTTGGAAAAACTTACAAAAACAAAATATATTGCGGGAAGGTGCTAAAAAAATAAGTGAAATTTGAAGTGTTGGTATTATTTTGATGCAAATATTACTAGAAAATATTTATATTTTGATAAACTATTAAATGAAAGGTTGTATGCATGAAATAAAGAGTAATTTTATTTATTCGTTACGTTGTTAAAATTACGATGTTATAACGAAGTGATAGCATCTAAAGTTTAAATGGAGCAAGAATTCGTAATAACCATAAACTCAAATCTTTAGTAATGAATTGGAACATTAGAATTTTTTCGAACTAAATGCTCAAAGATTGCATCCGGATTCTGAAACGTTTCTAGGGCAATTTATCTATTCTTGCGCCAAACTGCTCTCGAAAACCGACAAAGTAATAAATGGAAAGCAAATAAATCTTTGCGTAACGCGATAGTGATGGGTGAAACTTATATTTTCGATAGCGGAGGTTAAATGTAAGTGTGAGTAATTTAAGCACGGAGAGCGGCTCTTTGAATGTCTAGAAGCCGTAAGTCTTTCAAGACGCACGAGAGGCTACTACTGTTTAAAGAATTGTAAAGAAACTGCAAACATACTTAACAGCACTCAAAAGGATAAGAAAGGAGGAAAGAAAAAAAAATGTAATTGGAAACATCACTGTCCAAATTTATAGTACTCTGTCCAACCTAAATGATAATTCAACTCAGTAGCAATTATAAATTAATTATAAAAGGATGTTAAAAAGTTAAGATCCTTGTTTCTTCATAAGTGACCTTAAATGACATGTCGGTCAAGCGATTTATGAAGAGTAAAAGGGATAGTATTTCATTAAAAGAAGTTAAAGACATGAAACAACTTAAGTGGAGAAAGAAAAGCCTGTATATTTGAAAGAATGTTAAGAAAAAGAAACAATTTTCTTCTGTAACATACCATTCTTTTTCATAGAAAGATTTAAAAAATCAGAAAAAAAAATGAAAACAGTTTCCCAAACACCAGAGTTTTATTAACTTGTTCAACTTAAGAATTCGTTGTCCTAAACTAATAATTAAAAAATTTCAATCTTAGGGAAGCTAACGGCGCAATTCATAAAAATTTGTAACATCACATTTTTGAAATGAATATACAGTACCTTAAGCAGAACACAGTGAATGAGATTTAAAATGTATAGTGAAGACATAAAACTACATATGAACATTATTTTGAAAAAGAAAATTCGCAAAATTAAAAAACATATGAATAAAAAGAAGAAAGAAAAAGATTAAAATGAAATCTGCTATGCATATTTCAATGTATCGTGTCAGAACATCATTTCTTGAAAGCCAAAGCACCACGTGCTCGTGCAAGTTAAATTTCATTTTTATTCTTAATGGTTTCATTGAATGAGTCACTTTTATAGATCGCAAATGATCCAAAAAACTTTGTCTCGCATTGATTGTTAACACACACACACACACACATCACATTTCCTATTTATTTCATTTCGTATAATCACGTGCTCACAATGACATTTTTCTATCTTTTATTTGCTGTAGTCATTACCTTTTTTTTTTAATCAGAGCTTTTGTAAATGCAATAGCAACGCGTTATTAAAAGATAACTTTTTTTTTGACATGCTTGTGCAGATAATAAAATTTCGATTCATTGCCCACGCATTTTTGTGCAAAAATCTCATGTTTTGACATGATAATAAAGGGAAATTAAATCCGCATTTACAATCTTAAAGAACTTAAACAAATGTTTCATGCTCTAAAAATAAGAAAAGTTCCCGGGACTTTCCATAAAATGGTATGGAACCACTGAATATTTTATTAGGTTCTACAATATTTGTTTCCACTAAAAAAAGCTTACATTTCTCAAGCACATCTCTCCGAAGATCATAACAATACCAGCCGTCATTCCTCCAACAGGCAGTAAAAGTCACGAAACCATAAAACTAAAATTAGAAAAATGGCAAGAATCAATTTTACGAGTAACACCCAAAACATAGTTAAAGAAGCTTTGGTCTCTAATTGCAGACAAAACACGGCCCACAAAACAACACATCTTCATTCTCACACAGCATATTTTCCGAAAAATAAATTTTACGTTAAAAGAAAAAAATAACATAAGCCGCCTGGATGTAATTTTTTGGTTCCCCGGTGCGTAACCAATCGGACAGTGCATGACAATCAAGATGCGTTGAAATCTCGTCATCAGTCATGGAGAACGGTCTGGGTTCCACTCACAAAGGTATAAGACGATGCTATCGTGCCTTATTTGTATTTCATTTTTGTCTTTTTCATCTGCAGCTGAATTGTGCACCGAATTCGAGAGGCATCTTAAAATTTGTAGCTACGGCGGAACTGCGCATTTGCTCACCGAATCAGAACTGAATTTTTTATTTATCTTTCCTTTTCTACCGGCAGACGATTTTCGCTCCTCGATGGCTCAATGAATTGCAATAAGAGACACGAAAATTCTGGCAATACGCCGCTAGCTGAAGAACAATGCATTTCGGAGACGGGACGATTCTGTCATTATTTCATTTTGGCACTTGACGAACAATTCGAATGAAATATCGGAAACGGAACTATCAACCATTGAATGGCTGCACTTGATTCGATTAGGTTCTGCGAAAAAAGAGTTAAGGAATTCTCATTCGAAAACTACATTCTGAGATGTGCGAAGAGGTTTATACTGGGATATGAAACGCTTAATTACATTGTTTCAATAAAAATATAAATTATGTATTAATTGTAATGCTTTTTCCATGACAATTCAAATATTAAACGTAATTTCTAAATTATAACTTTTAAAAAATACTTCAAACGATTACGATTCTAAATAAAAAAGATTTTTAAAATATAAACATAAATACGATAAATGTGAAGAAGGAAAATATTTTTAAAACTGCGAATTCTTCATAATATAATAGAAATTTTAAAGGGGAGTATATATTTTAAATAGCAATAAAGTTGAAATATATAGTTTTTGATTTGCGAAAGAGGAACTTTTTTTGCAAAACGTGGAAAGAAAATGAAAAAGAATACAGCATTCAAACAACAAGCTTCTAACATTCTGAGATCATTGAAATAGAATAATTTTAATACACCAGTTTAATTTCATACAGCTGAAAATAGAGAAAGTCTGTAAACAATCATTTGGTGGAATAGCATTTCAATTAAACTGATGTCAACGTACAAGACAAAGAAAGTTATCATTGCGCACGTTTTCTGCTGTACTATTATAACGTCATTTTCTTTTGTACTAAATATATCATAAACAATCAAATTAAATTTGAGCCAGGCATTTGCCAATATCAAGTCAGTATGGAATTTTTTATTCACTATAAAAGGGGCTTCAGTACAATATTATGTCTTCTAGCTTTCTAATTCAATATGCTTGTAAGCTTGTAATATCTTTTTTTTAAAAAAAAAGTCAAAAAGATTGTTTTGTCCTATGAATTTTTTTTTCAATATAAATCTTGCATTCCATCAATATAAATCTAGCTTCCTTCATCCTATTCAAAAAATTTCATTTCCTGGTTAATAAAATGGCAGTGATTTTCAATCTCTTATCAGGCTACATGGGTGGTTTTATTTATGTAAGAAAAATCATCCGATCCATTCTGGCATCGAGGATGAAAGACAAGAGTAAGTTTTTTTAGAATAAATAATTACTACGGCGACTTCGATTCTCTGGATGGGAGTGGTGCCTTGAAAACTGATACACATTGTTTACTACACATCTTTAAATAAACAACATGATTTTTAAAAAAATGCAATATACCACTCTTTCTCTAATATGAGGTACAGACAAGAACTATTTACATAGGGTTTTAAGACTTTCATCAGTCTGAAATTATTTTAGAGAAATTAATTTTTAAAAAAATTATCGATTCCAATTCTACCAACCCACCTTCCTCAGAAATGATAAATGAAACATTGATGTAGATCGAACCAATTTTTTGTTTACAATAATATCATTTATGAAATTAAAATCTAGTTCTTATTTTATTAAGTACGTACAATCTTGCTAGCGAGAAATAAATTAATATGGTGACAGTTTATCTTATTTTTGAATTAACAAAGAGTAAGTTGATAAACCAGTTTGTGATTGCCAATAGCAGTTATTAATGTGTATCTGGCTACTGGTAAAAATGACAGAGAGCGACAGACTAGGCAATGAAAGAGGGTCCACAAAATTATGACCCTTACATGACATCAAAAGATGACCTCTACTATTCATATTCAGAATGAATAATTCGAACAGGGCCACTTCCCCGTTTTGAGGGATAAATTCCGCTCAAGTAGCTCCACTATACTTATTACTTCACTTTTAATTTCTATTTAATTATAGCTTTGTAATAAAAAGAAATTACGATTTTTCGATGTATTTCGGCTGCTATCTACGGACGAGAAATGGAATTGTTTTTTAACTAGCAAATTTTTAAACGCAACACAATTCTAAAATCCCTATAACATGATATTGAGGATGGATAAATTCTAAGAAAATAAATGTGTATCGGATTCTTTTTGCCGATCGAATGAAACCAAAATTCCACATTATATCACAATTCTAAGCACAAGTTATAACGAATTTCCCTTATTTAATCATTTCCATTTATAAATTATTCCGTTAAATGCAGAAGTACGAATTGACAGACGGTCTTCCATTTGATAAATTATAGATTTTCCAAGAATGGATTTCACACAAAATTCGACAAACCTATAAATTTCATTGCAAATTCATGCACCCAATTTAATCCGACTAGCTTAAAGCATTTCTGAGTTATTATATATGAATCAGGGAAGATTCGTCAAAATTTGTGTTCAATATTTCGACGATTATACCAATGTTTCTATACTTCGTAAAAACGAAAGTAAAAAGTAATGGATTTCAGTTTATATTTTAATATATACAAAATGAAAAGTAAAAATTTCATAATCTTGAGCCATCAGCCCGAGTTGATAATATATCTATTTCATTACAAGCACGCAGTCGGGGTAACGGCATTGCTTTAAAACAGCAGTTCAAATATTTCTGGCATTTTTTTTAATGTACAAGTTTATTGTACTAAAATAGACATTATCGTAATATCTGCCTAGGGAAATTGATGCAAGCAATATCGTCAATTAAAACAATGAAGAAAATGCTACATCCACAAATAAAAAGTATCTTTCATTACAAACAGAAACTATGATTTAGAATGCAAATGACAGCAATAGACTCAAGGAGATGCTAACCGATTCATTGTTTGCTTATATAATACAGGTAGCAAATCAAAATATTTAAAAAAAATAATCATTCGAATTGGAAAAAGAGAATGTAATGTATAAGACATTTCTAACAAGATATTCTATTATAATTTAATTGCAATCGTAATCAAATCTTCCTTCTGTATTAAGTCCTATTAATATTAATTCAGAGCATTTTTTCTAAATTTGTTGGGATTAAAGTGATTTTCGTTCAACTTATAAAGAAATTAATAACTAAATGCATGAAAAATAAAAATAATTAGTTGAGGCATCGATAAAAGGGTATGCGGCCATTCCACATTAAAATACGAATGGTTGTCGTACCATCACCAAAACAAACGATGTCAAAGCTGACTGAAAGTCAAATAGAGAGAAACCATAAATTCTTTTTCAAATAGGCAGAAAAACACCTGTGATCCTTCCCCCAAAAAATCAAATTCGCTTATCTCAAATAGAAATATTCTTAGCTAATGCATGCGCTCATTTGCATACAATCTTCAGCTTCTTGAATATTAACAGGTGAAAGAGAGGTGGTTCAACTTTTCGCTCTTAACGCAAAAGGTTAAACACGCAACTTCGCCATATAATATCTTGCAGATAAGAAAACATACTATTCCCAAATAGCTTACTAAACTTGCAGTAGGCATACAGCTTAGCAAACAGTTTCATTCGATTATATTTTCAGAGTACCAAAAGAAAACAGTATGACACGGACATAATGATGACAGCAAAGTGTATTTTCACCTCCCCCCTCTCTCATCTATCTAAAGAAAATGTTATTCATGATTATCATTATTTTACTATGATTATCATTGTTTTAAGTTGTAAAATTTATAAGAATCTTAAAGATCAATATTCTGTTAAACTGAAAATGGATATACAAGATTTTTTTTACAGTTATTCATAATAAAGTGAAGATATCAATGTAATGCATTTTAAAAGATATATTTCTGTCAGTCCCGTTATCACACTAGAAAGTAAAATTATTTTTAAATAGATTATCTTTCGGATCGGCTTCGAGATGTATTCCGGACAAATAGTAATATGAAATTAAGCATCGAAAGTATTGAACACACAGATGAGGCAACTTACTTTGAATTAAATCTGAAAATAAAAATTGCGAAGATAATGATGATTTAACTTTAGGACTTTCATGAAACTTCACAATTCAAAATTTCCCTCTCGGATTTGAACGAGCAATGATAAATATGTACTGTAACTAGAATTTTGATGCGGATTATATTACTTCCATTTAAATAATTTATCAAAATTCGAGAAGAATACGAAAAATTAAGAAAAATGCCAAAGAAATTCAGTATTTCATTGGTTATACACTTGATCGAATTGAATAAATGTTCTTGTACACTCATTTTCACGGAACAAGAAGATAATTAAATTATTTCTGGTCTATTTCAGTCCGGTCTTCAAATATTACTGTCCTGAGAATTATTTCAACTTGAGAATGGTTCTTTGATTCAGAATTTGCTTTAGAGACCTTCGTATGATTCATTCATTATTTATTTTTAATTATAAAGAACATTCCCTATAGCCATGATATAAATAGAAGCAATCCCTCCCCTCCTATACGAAAAAACAGCAAATGGGAAGGAAATCCATGTCGAAACTACAAAAAGCAACACACGAGCGATATTTACTGATAAGAGAATCTAAAATAAGACTGCTGTTTTTTATTACAAAATGCGATAAAGCAATGAGAAAGCAAATTCATTTCCGTATTTTTTAAAAAAATAAACTTCTTTGTAAAAATTCAAAAAAAAAAAAAAAACTAATTTTCGGATTATAATGGATACATTAAGAGAAAAACAACGAGTTTTCAAGGGCCTTTGAACAACAACTGTTATCAACTGTAATAATATCTAAATACACGCTTGAAACCTAAGTTGGCATCCACAATAAAGGAGGGATTTTTTTTTTCCTTGCATGAATGCTAACATGCTTCAATTTCAAGCCACATATTGTTCGGACTTATATTATATATATATATATATATATATATATATATATCAAAGTGTAATAAATATTCGGGCATAAAAATAAAGTGCAATCAATAAATAATATTACTCAGCAGTAAAACACAACTACGGTAAAAGATGACGGAACAACAATATTTAAGAGTTAGAATATAGATGATTTTAGAAAAATCGAGTTTCAAATAAATACTATAGTCACCTTTTTTTTTTTAAAATTCAAATCCTCGATTTTTTTTTCTGTGATCATGATATTTTAATTGGAAATCCTTTAGCCAAATCAAATACCTAAGCCTACCCATTACCTATTTGATTTCATTTAATTGTGGCTAACCTTTTCATAAAACAGGCCCAACATCGGAATTTTCATATGAAACAAGTTATTTCATCTTTATATTTTTATTTTGTCCCCAGTTTTTTTGAACAAACAAATGACTACTAGTTTTCGTTTTCCATTACATTTATGTTTGTTTTAAATGGTTTCAAATGGTCTAACATAAATCAATTTTTTAAATGTTAAATAAAGTTAACTCCTTTGATGTTGCAAAAGACTTTGTGCCTATTAATTTTTCTTACATAAAATGTTAAATAAAGATCTACTTAAATTATAATAAAACAAAAAAGAACGATGCAGTGGAATTAACAAATATTTAGTAATCAGTGGTATGATTTAAACATTACAGATTATATCTTATTAAAGACAATTGTAATTGATGAAATAAAAAAAAACTTAAATTCTTTAAAGTTAATATCGCTAATCATGATCAATTATAAATAGCAAAGAAAATGCATCAATTACAGATTTAATTTACAGAATGCTAGTAAAATGTTGATTATACTTCTTTACATGCAACAATAATTTATCTTTCTCATTACCTAAATATTAAAAAAAGTTCTATATTTTTAAAAAATGAGCACATTTGTATAAATCAATTCACATCATGGCATGTTTGATGAGGCATACAAGATACTCCCAAAATAAGTTGCCAAATTATGTTGAATAATACAGGAAACTCAAATTTTGTAGCTATAAAAATATAAATCCTGTAAATCACAGATCTAAAAAACAAGATTAGTCAAGGTGTTCTTGTTTAGTTAAAACAATCATCAGATTATCCAAAACATATCTTTTTAAATACATTTTCTTCCTCAATGGTAAAAAGAAAATTTTCATTTCAAGAATTCATAACTATATATATAAAAAATTTTAAATCATGAATTTTTTTTTTAATGTCTGGAGTCCAATTGTCAATAATAAGAAACCTGCATTAATAGTTGGTTATTATTATATAAAACAAAGATTATTTCATTGCTTGTTATATTTTGTTCGAACTTTTTAGTAAAGTTTTTCAATTATTCCTTAGCTATGAAAACTTAATTAGGGTATTTCTAGGCCAATTTCAAAGTAAAGCATTTATTTATAGTTCTATCAAATATCTCTTTTCAGTTGGTCAAATATTTTAATAACATGGATAAGAAAAATGTTAAAAGAAAAAAGTTTTTATGGTATTTCTAACAAAAAATTTATTCATCATAAAATTTAGCAATAAAAGGAATTTCTGTTAGGAGCATTTCTAAAGGGAATGGAAACCTATTATAAAAATATCAAATGTGAAAAATATATATATATAGACTATTTAATAAAGTACAATATCAAAAAACTATAAATAGGAAAAAAATAATAAGCCAAAAGTTCACCAAATAATCGATCTTAAATAGGATTAATTGTCATCATATAACTATATTGGATAAATACAAAAAATATTTCTTCTTTTAAATATATAACTTATGCAATCAGTTTTCAATTCCAGAGAAGGGATTAAAGGTACTTGAATAAAAAGTTTAAGAAATGAAATATTTAAGGTATAAATCAAGAAATTTATGATGGTTTTCCATTGTCAGTGTGCAATAAAATTTATTTTTAAGTCTATCTGCTGGTGAATAAAATGCTTTGAAAAATACTGATGCAATGGGCATGATGTAATAAATAGATAGAACAGATACATAATCAAAAACTAACAACAAATACAATACTAAATAAAGCCACATAATAAGGCTGAATATAAATGAATCAATAATACTGGCCAATTTAAACAATTTTTTTTAATGCTTGGTTTCAAAAAATTTTAAAGATAGATTTTTTTTATATCTCACATCCTTTAAAAATCTATCTTTTTTATTTTATCTTAGACTTAAATTAGAATTTAAAATTTTTTTAACAAATCTTGCAGTAAATGATTATTTATTTGTGAAATATCAAAAATGTTTCTCAGGATTTTAGAGTAATGTCAATACATGTTTCCTTCTTTAATTTTAAGAACTGAATCTTTTTTTTAGATATATTATTAACTGTTAGATGAATTTTTTAACTATACAATAATTTATTTGATATTATGTTCTTTTACCCATTTAAATTATGTCCCTTTTAAGTTTCAAAAAGATAAATAAATTTGTAGACAATTTGCACATTATTGAATATAAAGGTTTTCTCTCCTTTTTCCCAAATTATTCTAAATGGCAAGATCTTCAAAATATTATTCATTAGGTATATATGAAAACATTTATCTTCTCTCTAGGAAGCAATACATTTACAAACAAATAAAATATTTACCTTTTTATATATACTATTGGTAATATATGAAATGACTACATTCTGCACAATATTCAGTATTTTATAGAAAACCTAGTGATTTTAGACTAAGTATGAAACCAGAAAAATTATTGCTTCTCAAAATAATTACTCTGACTAATCAGCACAGTCTGCGCAAAATAAATGGCTCAAAAAATTTAATTAATGAGTTTAAACAAAGATGATTAATTATTCTATTATATATTAATTATTCTTCAATTTGTTCTTCCTTTTGATTCTATTTGAATTCCAGTTCATTTAAAAACATTTACTGAAAACTTAATAAAGATTCCAACAATTCATCTAATTAAAAACTTACAGTTCGACACTCTATTTCTATATTAATCTATGCATCACTGATTTTTCACTACTTTCAGTCTTAAGCAAGTATATTAAATCTGTAGTATATAACAAATATCTTTAAGGCTCAAGTATTTTTTTTTTTCAAAATTCCTAATTACGTATAATTTTTATAAAAAAATTTAAAAAAGTAAAAATACATGGCAATAAATAAAAAGTGTATTTTTTTTTCTTCTGACGGCAACAATTGGTTTGTTTTCCAAATAAAATTAGTAATGCCTTGTTGTTAAATGGGAATTCAGTTTCTAAAATTGAATTTCAAATAAGGTTTGAAAATTTTAAATCCTTGGAAGGGAAAGGGAGACTCTCCAATTTTTTCAATTGATGTATATTAAATACTTTATACAAATAAAAGTAATTGAAAACAATAGAATTAAATTTGAAAGTAAACAATGAAGTTGGAATGCCTGAAATTTACAAATATTAAATGACCAATTATGAAAAACTTGAAACTGGCATGTGAACTTTTCATGTTTGGAAATATTATATATATATATATACTGTTGAAAGGAAAAATTTCTACTGAATTTGAATTATTGGCATTCAGTTTTGGAATTACTGGATCAGTTTTGAAATCGATCACAGCAAGCAATATATTACTAAAAGTAAACAAAAAATAATTAGAAAAAAATAATCTTGTATTGATTCCCTGCCCCCTTTAGCAATTCATATACAATTAGATTTATTTCAACTTGGCAAATTTAATTTCATTACCCATAAACTTAAAAGTCTAGTTTCTCACATTAATAGTAAGCCTTTGCAAAATATCAAGAAAAATTTAATTTTTCAAAAAATTAAACGTAAGTTTTGTGTTAATGTATTCGAATCGTACAGTATTTTTATTCTAAAATGCACTCTTGAAAGAAAAAAATAAGTAAAATTTAAAAAATTCATGTCTTATACAGTATATATTAATAAAATACTGGAAAAAGATCAGAAAATATTAATTATATTTTTGTACAAAAGGAGTGGAGAAGTTAGAAATTATAAAATGTCAGGAAATCTAACCTTTTTTTTTTTTTTACACAATTAGCTTATCAGCAACAATATGCCAAAAAATTGGGATTTTAATGTTTATAAATTAAAGAATAAATTCTTAGTTTTTAGTTGAAAATGCGTTAATATATTGATGGTGAGTATACAAGTAAGCTCCAACAGTACTGGGTATATACTTCCTGACAAAAAAATCAGTCAAAAATAGTGACTATTGCATGAAATTATATGATATTTATATATATATAAATAAAAAAAAATTTAAGCAGTGGCATGACCAAAAAGAGAAGATATTTTTTAAATTTTAAACTCAAGTTATTCTATCATGGGAGGAATAAATTATATACAAGTAGTAATGATGAAACTGACATGCATTCAAAATCAATATAAGTGCAGAAGAGAAAAAATTTTCTTCGGAGATTATACACAATGAGATTCTGATCGCGACCCCCCTCTATAACATGTGTCGACATAGGAAAGGGAACCTAGATATCCTTAAAAGAATACAGCAAAGACTAAAGATTTTCACCCGCTTCAATCGGAATGCAAGAACTTTTCTAATTAAAACAGTTTTACAGAGTTTTTAAAGTATTACTTAAATAAAAATAGCGGAATTTGATCAGGAAACAAGTCATTATTTGGGAATAAATTTAACTTGGACAAAATTAAGAAATTAAATGAGATACAACTAGATCTATATGTGTGTGTGCTCAAACATTGTTTAATTCAATATTTTCAAAATGAAAAATAACACTTAAAATATTAATAATATGTTTTCCTTTGACAAAACAGAATGGTGAGAGCATTCCTTGGCAAAGTGAAAAATGTTTGTTTATCACAAATAACAAACACAAACACTTCAAATAATATATTAAAAATGTGTTATCTTCATGTTTAAGAACATAAAATAATTGTCATTCATTTTACACTAAATAATACATTGATGCACCACTATGTTCAAAAACATTTTAAAGACCATAATCAAATTTCTATACTTTTACCTTTAAGACAGAACACATTACTTCTAGACAAAGATATAATAATATAATTTTTTCATCAGATTTTTTACAGAATTAATGAATGCTTACAAATTATTTTAATAAATGAAAGCTATTTTTAAACTTATTATATATCCATTATTTTATTCTTTTGAATCATTAGATATGATTATCATAAAATCTTTGACTGCAAATGATATTTTCAAAAAAAGGAGTAATAATTTTATACACTTTAATGTATTTGTTTTCAAAAAACATTCACTGCACTAGTACACCACCAACAAAAAAACTTTACTATATATAATTTTTTTATACTAATCTACATACTCTTGTTCATAAATAAACAATTAAATTTTGGAATACAAATCAAATGTATATATCTTAAAATCAGGAAATCCCTTTGTAAAATTACATGATTTTACCTAAACAAAAAGAATTAAATTTATAAATCACTGATAGTTAAAAATATGGCCATACAAAAGAATAAGCTACTTAACAGCAAATTGTACCCAGTAAAAATTTTAGGATGATAATTTTTGTATATATGCATGTTAGTGTTGATTTTAATTTTCTTGCGATATTAGTTTGCCAAGTTTAATAAGTTTGGATAGAATTTTTCCTCCCTAATGAAACTGGTACTTGATTATCCTACTTTACTAAAAATAGTTAAATAAACTATATTGATTAATTAAAATAGATAATTAAAATAAGTTCTTTTTTTTTTTTTTTACAATGTCAAATACCTAAATTACTAAAAACCTATTTCAAAAATTTGGCATTTTAACATTCATAACTTATAGGGAATTTGAATAATAATTCTGCTAGAATCTTAATACTGAATTATGTATTTGCTATTAAAGAAACATCAAATACAAAAATAAATGTTCATTTAAAACTATGACAAAAAATAAATTTCAAATTACCCTCCAGAAATTTTTTTTAAATGATTATACTTTTAATAATAAGCATCAGATATTGGGTTGCATACCAATAAATATTTTTTCATTAAATTAATTTAATGCAGAAAATATTTGTAATGTAAACTAATCTGATGGTTAATTTACATTACAAAAGTATGTATTACAAATGTAATATATTAATTTGAAAATATGTTGATTGAAATTAGAATAATAAAAAAAGTCAAACATAATATATCAGAATATTCTACTAAGACTTAATAACACTATTTTATTATAAATAAATCTTACTATATCCCTTAGAAATCAGTTTGCAATGAAATAGATTTGCTGAATTACTTTTATACAATAATATTAAGGTTTTAAATACTTTTTATTATTCATATTTCAGAAAGCTCTTGCTTTAGTAAGAGTGTTAGAGACTTTTCAAATGATTCCTTTAAAAAATTATTAATCTCATTATTAGTACTATCTTATTTTAAAAACTATCACCAATGTTTTTATTTATGATAGACTGAAAACCAAATTTCGTAAAAATAAGAAATAAACTTTTCTATAAACTGAGTAGAATGTAAAGAACTTATAGTTCAGACACTTCATTACAAAATATAAAATTATTTCAATCAAATCAATGAAACAAACATTTTCAATCAAAATGAGAATTGCAAATCAGATTCCTAGAAGAAAAAAATGTTTTATATAACATTCTGAGCTGTAATACGAATTTTATTATAATTATTCAAGGCTCAAAACTTCAAGGAAAACAATATTTTGAAATTTGCGACGGAAAATTGTTTCCATGAAATCACGCTCGTTTTTTTAAAGAAAAAAAAAATACGAATTTTAATTCAATAAAAATTATTCGAATAAGAGAAGAAAAAAGTCTGAAAACTAATTATTCCAAAATAAATCTTTGAAAACCTTCATAGTAAAACTTGTATTACAATCTGTACATGCATATTATTACACTTCAGATGTTATCATATGAATGACCACATCACATGAGACAAACAAAATAAAAACTTACCTAACAGGAGAAGTTTAACTTCACGAGCCTGGCGTTCTCCATCGGCTCTAAGATCTTTGTCAATTTTCTTTGACCTTTCGACAGCTTCTTTATCCGCAGCAGAACTTACGGCACAGCCCATATTGTAAAGCAAAAATTGACAGGATACAGAAAGTCAAGTGATACCAAACAAAAATTACACAAGACAATCAACAGTTGCTATTTTCATCCATGTTAAATTACGCACATACCGGTAACGAAGAAATAGCCGCTGATCAAATAAAATTAGTTCGAATGCTACAAAACCAATAATTAAACAACGAAACACAAGCTAGTAACCAATGTCAATCCCAAAATAATGAACATAAAAAAATAGAAATAAAAGTTTTAATAACGTTAAAGTATAATTTACTCCACACCCTTCCTTCGAAAGATTTCGGCCGATGCCAAACGTCAATCAAGAACTCTACAAGTTGTTGAAGAGATGACGAAAAAACTTCCCTAAAGCGATAAAATTTTCCCCTATGCATGCTGAAGATTCCCTAGTAAATAAATTATTTCAAATTTCATTTGATATAATGAAAATTATATCAGTATCAATCTTTATCAGTTTCAAAATTCAGAAAATCCTTTGTATTCTATAAAAAATTAAAACTAATACTTTCTCAGATTATATTTATTTTAATTTCAATTTAAAACATTTTTTTTTCAGCAATGTGAGAAATTTACATCCGTTAAAATTAGTCTTGAGAAATAAAACAAGCACTGAAATTTAAAAAAATAGTTATAAACATGGATTCATTCCAGTTTGTGAATTCAATAATAATTTTGAAAATTCAACAATAAACCTTTCCCTATAACCATGATTATCGCATAAGGTAAACACTAAACAAATAAAGTTTCCGAAGTCAGAGTGTGAAACAGCTGAAGCCTATGAAGACCTTAGTATCTTAACGAGAAAAACAATTATAAGCTGATTTTTTTGTGTTTCAAATAAAAAATAAATTCTATGTTCATGTAAAATAATCTTATGGCTCCACCTTTAAAACCAAAAGTACGAAGTTATTTTCATTTCACTAAGCATTATTAATATTTTATCATCTGATTTAAGTAATTGCTGGGTAATACGAAATTGTGGTATCAATATCAAATGCTAGA
Source organism: Argiope argentata (assembly GCA_026289955.1). Classification (NCBI taxonomy): domain Eukaryota; kingdom Metazoa; phylum Arthropoda; class Arachnida; order Araneae; family Araneidae; genus Argiope; species Argiope argentata. The sequence goes on from JAOUZG010029590.1 coordinate 1,418,416, forward strand.
TTTATTTTGGGCTTTAATGATCATGGTTTTACGGCTCATATTTTATGAAAACAGTTGTTTTATTATTTTTGAGATTATTAACAATGCGAACACTGTTTCCATTTAATTTAAATACCTTTTTTCGGTTTGAAATGTACTAATAAATATTGGTCGGGAAATTATCATTATCTGTGTAGAAACATTCAGTTTTTGTTATTTTCCATGAGTACTCGCAGTCAGTAGAGAAATGAAGGTTTTGTATTTACTTCTGAAATGACTGGATTTCTGCTGCAAACTGCTAGTAATTTTAATTGCTTTATTTATTGATTTAAACAGAAGGGCATCTGTTTTCCTGATCTAAATATATTACTACATACAGAAAAGTAGGTCAGTTTCCATGATATTATGCCATGTAACATTTATTTGTATATTATATTATACTGTATCTTGTTTAAAATAAGGAAAGAATTTTGAAATCAGAACTACATAGTACTTGTGTATTAACCATATGGCAAGAAAATGCAAAACAAAAATTTCTAAGATATCATATTCTTCATTGCGAAATATATTCCCCACTGGCAAGGTTTAACTCTAAAATTTTGCGATGGGGTGTAGTTTAAAAGAAATGTTTGTCTTTGACAAGTGATTTGTTGATTGATTTTCTTTTTCTGGCAAAAAAATACCTGATACATGCAATTAAGAAAAAAAGAATCTTTTTTGCATGTGACTAATTGATTTATTATCTTTTAATGGCACAAGAACCAGAAATGGTAAAGTAATGACTGTTTCATATAGTTAATAAATACATAGATATCAATAACTTAAAGCATTTATCACATATTTTCTAAATTGAGATTTTATCATTATGATGGATAATAGTAGCAGTGCATTATATAAAACATGGGCTCATTTTATAAAAAAAATTAAAAATAAGTTTATTTGATATAAAAATTAATTTAAAGAAGCTTATTAATTAACTTTTAATTAACTAGTCAAATTAGCATTAATTAAAGACTAAGGTATAATCGGAACATAGTTTAATATTTTCAGTTAATTAATTTCAATAAATTTTTCATTTTATTGTTTACAATAATTAACTTCTCTTGAAATCAACTTTTATATCTATTGTTCATTTAAGGACTCTGCTTCAGATCCAGATGCAGGAGCTGCAAAAACACTTGTCATTCTGGCTAAACCTCCTGACAAGGTAAGGATACATAAAAGTTTTTCTCTTTATTTAAATTATTTTACTGCTAAACTTAGTGATTTTAAGTATTATTGCATGCTATTAGAAAGATTTTTTTTTTCATCAGAACTAATCAAAATACATGATATATATATTTTTTAATGGATATTTTTAACCCTTATATATATTTTAAGGCTCATTTCCAGAGCATATATTTTAATTTATTTGTATCTTTCTATATAAGCTTTTAAAGTGAAATATTCTTTAAATTTAAAAATTTTAACTATAAAAAGAAAAAAAAGATACTTTCAAAAACTCTTAATAAGATTTTTAAATTGTTTGACCGGAATAATTGGTACTTGAAGTAAAGTGGAATTGAACAAAATAAGGTGAAATCTTTTATAGAAAAAATAAGAAGAAGACTAAATTTGTCTTAAAACTAAACTAACAAATACTATTATAATAAACCTATATAATTAGACTTTTTTCTCTCAAATAATAATAAATAACATTCGAATTTATACTTGCAGAATGAATTTGGCAGTATAAGTTGAATTGAATTTGCTTTCCCGAAACATGTATTACTTTACGCAAACAACTACATACTTGAATAAAAATTTAGTGTTCTAAAATTCATCTTCAACTACTCTTCATATGTTAAAACTTAGTTTCTTAATAACATATTTATTGCATCATAGTTAGCACTAACATCAACAGGTTTGTAAGAAATTGCATAGTTTGTGAAAATAATAAGCTAAAACTAAAAAAGAATTTAAATTTGAATAATTTTAAACATTCAAATTAACTAAATAGGGGGATTCATAAATAACTTTCATATAAATATAATTCATATTCATTCAAATTTTAAAATGTATTAGAAATTAAAAGATGTGATTCTTTCCAGAATAAAACAGTTCAGACTAGCAGTGCATTAGCTAGTCCTAATATCCAAACAGAATTACTGAAATCGCCATCAATTGCTCAGAAAACCTCTAGTACCAGTGAGCAAGATGAAAGCTCTTCAACTCAAGGTACATCTACTAGTAAAGATAATGACTCTTTTTCTGATTTGGTTAAAAATGTTGCACAGCGAGTTTTTCATGTGCAGCAAAAACCAGCAGCTGCTCAAAGTGATGGTAAGATGGAGATTATATTATTGTAATTTTGTCATGTCAGTTCATCTTTGAACTTTGATGATTTATTTAATATCATTTGCTTTTTTTTTATTACTTCATGTAAAATATTTTGGATATCAAATTTTTGTGGTTCATTAAAGGTACTATAGCAGAAAAAGAGAAGAATTTACTATCTTGAAACAGATATAATATTTAATCACACAAGTAGTTATTTATCTACCTAATTCTATTGTATTGCCACATAAGTCACTTAAATTTGTTATTAATGGAGTGGTCGATCATTATAATTGAGGAAAAAGATGCAAAATATAATAAAATATTTATTAAAATGCTATATATTTTAATAATATTTTTGGCATAGCAAGGCTTGATATTATCACTTATTTAAAAAAATAATAAAGCTTTTATTTCATACTTAGCATAAATATCAAATACAAGAAAGTAAAACATTTTTTTTTTAATTGAAATTTGATAAATATGATTTCATTTGTAAATGAATACATGTTTTATAAATAATATGATATTTTTAATATTTTTTAAAAATGCCTTTATATAAATTATCATAATGTACAAGATTCGTTATTGTCTTCAATTTTATATTTTATTAAAATCTGCATATTAGTCACATTAATTTTTGTAACTTCTTTTAAAAAGGTGCATTGCAAAAAACAGTTTTTGATAACTGTTTAAAGTTAATTTTTCTATAATTTGTTAATTTTGAAAAATTATACACAATTTACTTATTATGATTGGTCAAATTGTGTTAGTAAACAAAATTATTTTAAATGTCTATGTTGTTTTAATTATATTAAAATGATATAAAATTATGACTTGATAAAATAAATTATTACCTCTTGATAATTATGTATTTATTCTTCACTAAAAACTATATAATTTGATTATACTTCATTTGACTATTTAATTAATTTTCATCTGTTTGCATTGAAACGTTTCTTATTTTTTATTGCATTTGCAATCATTTTTTTAAATCCCTTCAATAGTTTATAATTCTTAAACACATAAACTAATAATGAATTTCACATTTATTTACATAGTTAAGAATTTCTTTTATTATGGTTTCAGGTGAACAGAAAGTATCATCTCCTCCAGAAATGTCTTACCCTGTTAAGTTAGTAGATGAATCTTTAACATGGTGTGATAGTGCTCTAGAGGTATGATGTAAATTTTAACAATAAAATAAAAAATAAAAAACATAGGCTGTTGAATAAATTAAAGCATAAATTTTCTTTTTTATTTCAAGAATGATGTATTGGAAAACAATATAATTAAATCAGAATAAGTTCAAATTAAATTAATTGCAATTTTTTTACAAAGGCTTTTGACTTATAAAAGTTTAAATATTTCATGGACATTATTTCATGGATTTCGTAATTTTTCTATACTTATTGTAATTATGCTTTGTGTATTTAATGTTAGAATTATCTGAAAAATGTTTCCCTCCTCATTGATAAGGTTTGTTGGGATGTCGCAAGCAAACTAGTTTTCTGTATCTTTTCAGGGATGAATATTTATATGATTATGTTCTTCTCTTCCCTCATTCCAATCACTTGCTCACACAATCGTCTCCTTTTAAAGTTGTACATGTGTGCTTTTATGATAATTTCCTGCATACAATCCATTGATTATCTGTTTTTTAAAAAACAAAAATTGTGTATGTGTGATTAATATTCTATTTAAAGCAACTATAGTTCCATCTTATTGAAAGGCAAGAACAATTTTCTTATTTTAAAACTGCATTGCTTAGTTAAAGCCTGTGAGATTTTTATTTGATACCTACTTATACCAAAATACAATTGTAAAACTTACAATAAAGAAAGATATAAAATGTAATTAATATCTGAAGGAAATCATTCAACCATATAGCTATTCCCTGATTGTATAGAATATGATCAATATTTGTTTTGAATTTAAGTTGTATTTATTTATATTTAATTAAGTGACTTTACATTTCTTATATTCCAATAAATTTTACTAATTTAAACTCATTTTTTAACTAGTATCTTCATGATTCATCAGATTTTTATGTGATTGGTGTACTAGGTCTTCAGGGAGTTGGAAAATCCACGATTATGTCCATAATTAGTGGAATTCATTCTGAAAAATCAAAATGGTAAGATGCTGTTAAATCCTAGAATTATTTTATATTTACACAATTACTTTTTACTAATGTGATAATTTTATTTTAAAAATATATATCTGGTTTTTATTCCTAATTTTGTGTTCTTGGAAAAAATTTGTTGTTGTGTTCTTGGAAAAACAGATGGTGGAATCTATTGTGCCTTTACTAGATCATGAATTCATGTTTCAACATTTTTATTGAATATTTATGCTTAAATATTTATTTTTATTGTATATTGCTTTATTTAGCATTCGTCTTCCATTATTTATTTTTTTTTGCTTCAATTTATATATATTGAATTGCTGGGTATTGCAATATCAATAATTTATTATGATCTGAAACCCAGAAGGGTGCGAAAAGGAAAAAATGCATCTACCATCTGCATTTATGATGGTGAAAGATGTCAGTATGGGGTTTGGCTACCATGAAGAATAATGAAAGATTTTACATTGTGGCAAATTTTGCTCAAAATTGACCAGCAGTTTGAGTAATTTATCCAAATCCTTTAACAGTGTACAGATGATGGGGTCCTTGTTTATTGGAAGGCATTGTGGACCTGCATGACGCATTGCTCCTCCTCTGACTGCTTGTCATTTGAGATGCAGAATAACTTCCCTCTCTAGACACTTCTAGATAGTGACTGTTCAATGACATGTTCCATTGTTGTTCAAAAAACCAATCTATCTCTAAGTATAACAGAAAATGCAACCTTGAGGCTACAGAACATAAATAATGTATTATTCACCAGGCATAGTCCCAGCTAGAAAAACATAGAGGGGATGTACATCCATTGAGATGCTAGCCCATAACTTGACATTACGTATAAGATGTCAGTGTCTTTCCAGTTTGTATACTAGACTATATGAAATACCTTTTCTATGCCAGATCAGTTCTAATTGACAATCAGACAAGAGACTGATTCTACTTTCAGCTCAAAAGAGTATACAAACCCAATGTTCTTCTTGCCAATTGTGAAGCCGGCAACATCATAGCGAGCATGCAATAAAGTGACATCTGGAAAATGAAATGATGTGAACATATAATGATGGTGTATTGTCCTTTTTGTTGTAAACATCTGGAAAGAATTTTTCAGATCTGCTTATCAGCAGTAGTAAGAAATGAATTTCTACATGACTAGCTGTGCTGTGCTTGTTCCTTTTTACCAATAACTCTATGTATCTATTTTCTGCAGACATCTTCTTGCAAACACTACCTCCCCCTTGATATTGCAACATATTCCATGTGTTTGAAATTATTTCAATTGCCTTGAGATAATACCGTGGTTTACATCGTACTTCTAGGTAGCATCTATTATTTTTTACCCTTCTTCAGTCTTACCAAAAATATGGCCATACATAAAATCATATAACTGAAATTAGGAAATAATACCAAAAATTGCAAGTTCGTTAATCTATTCTCTCCTGTTAGATTTTCCATTTGAAAAATAATTGAAACAATAAATGCCAATTCCTTTATATCTCTTATCATTGCTGTCAGAGAGATGAATAAATTCAGCTATCCAAAATTTACCCCTGCACAATATTTCTTACTGTTTTCCACATTTATGCTAATATCAATTATTTTCAAATTCAATCATTTATTATGTTCTGAATGTATGCATACATTATTTTCTTTTTTATTTTTTATGCGAAGATCAACGTCCACCATTTTGCAGATACTATCATTGCTATTATCATCTGTTCTTAGCAATTATCCATCAATGCATCACTTATGTTTCTTATATTTTATTTAACCATATTATTATTATTTATATTAATTATTTAAATCCATAAGCATAATATTTAATTTTTTTTGAGAAAATGAAAAATCTAATAGATTTTTCCCTTTTCCCTACCCCTATACAGGCAACTTTTTAAGCCTCAGACAAATGATTTAAAAGAAATTGGTGAGCACTGTACATCAGGAATTGACATGTATGTGACAAATCAGCGAGTAATATTGCTTGACACTCAGGTATGAATAAATACTTTGTTGATAATAACTTTTAACAAACTAATTCATATAAGTCAGTTCACTAATTCATGAATCAGTTTTTTAAATTTGATTTAATTTATTTTAAAAATTTCATAAGCTAACCGTAAAAATATTTCTATTCAAATAGTTTTCTTATACCAATTCAATGCAAACTTTTTCAGAATCTTTCTACATAAAAATAATTGCTTATTTCCTTTTTCTTTCTTTTTTCCCCCACTCTACCTTACTTAGCCTTTTTTTTTTTTTCCATATTCTTTTCATGGAATGGACTGATGACTCTTGAAATAGTATAACTGTTCAAAGTATTGATTGCTTACATTGCTTCTTCACATTTACTCCATGAAGTGTACTTGCTGTTGTGTCTTGGTGATGCTTAAATAAACTAATTTTAAAAATAAAGTAGTTTTTTCCCATTAGCCTTGCTATATACACTGAAGTGACAAAAGTCATGGGATAGCAATATGCAAATATACAGATGGCAGTAGTATCGCAGCGAAAAAGTATAAATGCGCAGTTCGTTTTCCAGAGCTTTCATTTGTATTCAAGTTATTCATGTGAACAGGTTTTTCGTGATTTATGGCGGCACGACGAGAATTAACTGACTTTGAACGTGGAATGTTAGTTGGAGCTAGACGCATGGGGCATTCCGTTGCGGATATCGTTTGTGAATTCAACATTCCGAGATCCACAGTATCAAGAGGGTGCCGAAAGTATGAAATTTCAGGCATCCTATCCCATCATGGACAGCGCAGTGGGCGACCACCTGCACTTAACGACCGAGACCGCCGACGTCTGTGTAGAATGGTCAATGATAATAGACACGCAACACTTCGTCAAATAACTGCGGGAATCAATGTAGAACGTACGAGGGACGTGTCCGATAGGACTGTCAGTGAAATTTGTCTTCCTTGGGCTATGACAGCAGAAGACCGACTCGAGTGCCTTTACTGACAGCACGACATCGCCTGCAGCGACTCTCCTGGGCTCGTGAGCATATCGACTGGTCCCTAGACCAGTGGAAAACCGTGGCGTGGTCAGATGAGTCACGATTTCAGTTGTTACGAGCTGATGGTAGAGAGCGAGTGTGGCGTAGACCCCACGAAGCCATGGACCGAAACTGTCAGCAAGGCACTGTTCAAGCTGGTGGTGGCTGCATAATGGTGTGGGCTGTTTTTACATGGCATGAACTCGATCCTCTGGTGCAACTGAACCGATCATTGACTGTAAATGGTTATGATCAGCTGCTTGCATATCACTTGCAGCCATTCATGGACTTCACGTACCCACACAACGATGGGATTTTTATGGATGGCAATGCGCCATGTCACCGGGCCAGAACAGTTCGCGATTGGTTTGAAGAAAATTCCGGATAAATCCAGCGCATGATCTGGCCACCTAAATCGCCCGATATGAATCCCATCGAGCATTTATGGGACATCATCGAAAGGTCCGTTCGTGCCCAAACTCCTGCACCATCCACACTTTCACAATTATGGATGTCTATACAGACAGCATGGCTCAATATTCCTGCAGAGGACTTCCAACGACTTGTGGACTCCATGACACGTCGAGTTGTTGCACTTCGCCGGGCAAAAGGAGGACCGACACGATATTAACAGTCATCCCATGACTTTTGTCACTTCAGTGTATTGCTTGTAGGACCTATTATTTTACTGTAAACTTTGTTACAAGAATTTGTTATCCATATTAAATCAGCTATATTATAATTCCTTCACATTATGGTCTTTAGTAACCATCAATGGCAAAACAACATCATTTATACTAGAGCATCTGTTTATAGTACAGGTTCAACAGCAATACATAATTGTTTTTTATAAATTAAAAAAACAACTATTCATTAAATTCAATGAATAGTTGTTTTTTAATAATTGTCACAATGTGTTCACTAAGGCTTTAATTAGGGTTCATAGTATTTGTGAACCATATCTGAAGAAAATTTATACAGTAAATGGATTTCTATCTCTACAAACTATTTATACATTTCACGTACATTTTCTGCATTTAAATAATAAAGCTTGCAATTATATGAAGTTATGAATGGTATTGATTTCTAACTATTTTTTTCTTTCAGCCTGTTATGAGTGCATCAGTAATGGACCACATGATTCAGTATGAAAAGAAACCTCCAGGTGGTCCTGATTACCATTCTGTTGAAAATGCTTTATTAATGCAGGTATCTTCTTAACTTCACTTGCATTATAGATTAGTACGAAACAAGTAAAATGTCATAACAAAGTATATACTTCTCATGTTAAAAAAGAAAGAGAATAAAGAAACTAATCAATGAGCCCTAAAATGAAAGTATACTACTTTTAACTAAAAATGTGCAGCAAAAAAAGATTTTCACATCTTTCATCATTTTCTTTTCTAAAATTATGAGTACTGATGGAAAAGAAGTGGGGGAAAAAATATTATGTTTTGAGGATTTTTTCAGTGAAGCAAAGTAGTAAAGACAAAGCAATTATCAAATATTTTTGGTATAAATTTGTTATGATGAGATGATAATTAACCTAACATAAATTATTTTTCTGTCTTCAATTCTTAAAGGTATAGAGAAGGACATATTTCAACTCTGCAATTTCTATCCCTAATGAATTGTATGGTCTATTTACAATTTTAACCAATTCTGTCAATCTTTATGCAATATGCCTATGTCAAATCCTATGAAAAAAATTTGTTGTATTTGCTTGATTAAGTATTGTTCATACAAAGAAATCTTTATAAATATATATAAGTTTTATGAGGTGAATTATTTGTTCTTTAAAAGTTCATGTGTATATAAATTTTTAAACAAGGAGTTGAAATTAAGTTTAGAGCATACAGAAAATTTACTAACATTTTTCATGCAAAGAAAGAAGTATTCTTTCTATAAGAATCTATCAAAAAAATATTAGATTAATAAAAGTCACTTTTGTGAAAAGAAAATACTGTTAGAAAGTTGTTAAGTCAATTTAAAAAAATTACTATCTCGGATTTCATTGAATCAAATATGTAATGAATTAATTTTTATCCTTAACCAAGGAATATTTGTCACTGAAATATGATAATAATGCAGCTTTTTATGCGCCTATTTATTTATTTGTTTGTATTGACTCAACTTACTTGAACAATTTTAACTTTATTTTCTGTTTTTTGGCCATTGAGAAAAACATTTTTAAACATTTTTTTCAGTCACTACAACAAGCTGCCTTCATGATGGCAGTTTGCCACACAATTATTTCAGTCCAAGATTGGTTCATCGATCTCAATTATCTTAGGTAAATAAAAATTCAATTTTTAAAAAATATTTTCTTCGAGTTACAAAATGCTTATTTAATATTATTTTTTCTCATTTTGTCTTCAGATTTGAATAATATACAGTGTATAAGATTTTATCAAAATGCATATCTAAAGCATAATTATAATTATTATTTTTAATAAGTTGATAATTTGGCTTATATATTTTCATTTAATAATTATGCATAATAATATTATTAGTAACAATTTAGTAATTATTTAATGAATGTATTTATTTTGAATTTTATATTAAAGTATATTATTGAATTATTTGTAGTTTTAGATTAAATCTATACTATTTATTATTCATTTTAATCAATGAAGCACAGTTTGTTTCTATTATGCATTAAATAAATTTTTCTTGGTATATTTTAATAATATTTCCAGTACATATCATTTAGCCTCCAATTATTTACTAAAAATCTTATTAGAAATTAAAAGGGTAACTTTGAATAGTAATTAAAAATCAAAAGGATTTGCTAAAAGTTGTTTATGGTATTGTTACTTAATAGGAATTTTAATAATTTGTCGAATTTTTACCTATTTTTATTGATATGAGAAAGTAGTTTTCTTCCATTTGTTTGGCCTTCAATTTATACACTATAAAGCCAAATTGATTTATATAACGGTATGTATGCTTAGTTGTAAAAAAAACTGTTTATTTCCCTTTTAATTTTTCTGGCACCTGATATTGTAATTGTTTTAATGCTGTACATCTTTTTTGTAATTGTTTATTTCTAATTTAAGAGCATGTTCTTGTTTTTATGTTAGTTTTTGTTTAGTGATTGTTGAGACTGTTAATCAATTCTTCTCTGTTATAATCTATAGATGATAGTTTAAGAGTTTTAACATATTTCATTTCATATCTTTTTTATCAGATTTCTTCTCTCTGCTGAAATGTTGAAACCTACAACACCTATAAATATTCATGACTTGAATCCTCTTCCAGAGGAAACTACTGAATATTATCCTCATATAGGTAATTATTTTACTTATCAATATAAGTAATGTTTGATCATTTATTCAAACATTAAAATGTATGCATAGTGTGATGTTTTTTTAAAAATTGTGTTAAATAATAGAAAAAGTAAGAATAAAGATTCATAAGAAAAAAAAAGATTTTTAATTATTAGAATATAGTTCAGAAGAGGGAAAAAACCATTCTGTTGATATAAAAGGCCTCATATTACATTTGTAAATAAATAAAATTAATTCAAAGGTCTGACAAATTTTAAATGTAGGCCTGGTAAACCAAACTTTTCCAGCTTTTTTTTCAGTGCATGTGTTTTTAAACAAAACATATGCACTGATATGTGTGTACGCAATAAAATCTAAGAAGCTTGAAATTAAATTATTATATACTCGTTTTATTAAACAGTTTTAAGATGCTTCAAATATACAATTTTTTTTACATCAAATGGCATTAAAAGAAGTAAAAAAAATGCAAAAATTTAAGTTTCAAACAACTTTTGAAGAAAATACACAGATATTGTGTGGGCTTGGAATGAGCAAAGTGGTGGTGATGCCCTAGATGCTAATTTTGAGAAGTGTAATAGAAACAAAATCTTTTTGTATTAATGACATCATTTTAACTCCAAAAAGGATAAGGACCCAAAAAATAATTTCATGCATCCAGTATCATGAACACCTCATCAGGAACCCTTATTACATCACTAAAACAACTGATAACACGAGGCATGTTTATATTTGGATATCTTTCAAGATTTAAACATAGCACTCCTTCTCCATTTTTATTATATGCAGCATAATTTAAATGCATATTTGTCATTTCAGAATTATTATAGGATTCTTCTGATTTTCCATTAATTAATCTTATATCTACTTTTATTAATGTTTTGAGATTTGTTGTTCTAATCTGCAGTTTTTAAAAACGCTAATATATTTTAAATATTTGGTGCCCCTAATATTCTGGTTTTAACAAAAGAGATAATTATTATTATAAAATTTCTATTGCAATAAAATTTTGTATACTGTGATATTTTATGTAAAAGTATTCTTTATATTAAAAGTGCATTCATTCTCTTCCATATTTTAATCAAGTAATCCATGATACACTATATAGTTATTATTAACTGATTTAGTGAGAAAATTTTACTTGCAGATATTGAAACATAATCTAATAAGATCTATCTTATTTGATTTGGATGAAATTTTCATTATAGTTATCTAAATAGTTTTTATTTTTTATTTTTAAAATAATATAAATCAGTTCTTTCTGAAAAATTTATATCAAGTAGTTCTTCATAATTTAAAAAATTTTCGATGGAACAAGGAAGCAAAATTAAAATTTAATAAAATATTGAATCTTGAAATATAATAAGTGGAGAATCAATAATTTAACCTTAAATTTCTTCCATTTTAACTCAGAAATTTCTTTATTCCTTGCATTTTTTATAAGATAAAATTAATTTTAAACTGTGATTTGAAATTTATTTATTTTCTCATTTTTTCTCTCTCAATTTTTAGTGTTTGTACAAAATCATTCCCAAAAGAAAGATTTCTCTGCAAGCTCAATATCCAAGATGGAAGAGACCTTATCCAATGTTTTCCAAAAATCAAAATTAAAGTATTCAGGTATGAACTTTAAACATTTTGAACCTAACTATTTTTTCACGCTTTTTCATTGTATCAGTGATTGAACATTTATTTTGTATACATAAATATTTTAATTCTTAGGATCTGTGAATCCTCATAATCGCCGGTATCCCAAAGATTCTCCTCCAAAAGTTAATTTATTTCTGATTCCTGATAAAGAGCCTCCAGACACAGGTATTTTTACAATCAATAGGCTTTAATTTTCTTTTATTCAAATTTTATTTGTTTTCTTTTGTAATTTTTTTATTTAAGGAATAATTTTTATTACTCCAATATCTTCTTACTTTTATATTTATTATTTAGTATTACTTTTACTACTTTATAATTACTAAATTTGTATAGAGTGTATTTTAAAATTTGAGCATTGTTTGGAATAGAAGTATCATAAAATGAATTCAGATTAGAGTACTATAGATTTTATTGTCTTAAGAATTAATATCTACTCATTAAAAATATTCCATTAATTTATTATTAGAAAAAATTTAGCTGTTTCTGTGTAAATTCAAATTAATCAAACAAATTCAAAACAAAAAAAAATGTTTTTTAGTATGATCTTTTTTATCAATAACAATATAAAAGTAATCCTCTTATTTTTTAACCTTAACATTCAATATAAATTCTCTCTTTCATTGATCGATATTTTAATTGATATTATTGGAACTTATAAGATATGACAAACATAAAAAATCTCTGCTGTACCTCTCTGATTTATCCTATCTATGTCATCTTTCACCTGACTATTTGTGATAGATACCCTCTCTAGATTAGTCATGTTTATATACTTTAGATATTGATCATTGTTTTTTATCTTAAATACACATATTTTTATGTTTCATTATTATTTTAATTCTGATTTTTCAGATTCTCCTAGTCATCGGTTTCCTGAATATAAAATACATCCAGGCTATAAGTATCTTACCGACTCTTTAAGTCACCAGGTATTATCAATGCCAAGATCACTTCTAACACACACAGCTTTATCAGAAAAAAACTGGTAGGTTAAGGTGATTTTGTTATTTATCTATGGTTATTCTTTGACTAACCATTAACTTACAGTTATGTGCTTAATTTTGTATAAACCATTTTCTTTCACTGCAGGTTCCACTATTCTGCAAGAATCTGGGAAACAGTAAAGAAGTCTACTCTGTTCCTTGAATATAATAGACTTTTACCATAAATATGTTATTGTATCATTTTTTATTGGGTGATATAATTTATTACTCCAACTTTGTAAATAAAAGAATACTTAATTTGAAAATACTTGCATTTAATTTAAAAAGTGAATCTTCATTATTTGACTGACAAAAAAAATCTAGTCAAATTTAACTAATTTGCTGTTGATGTTGTTTTTAAATTCAATGAATAAAACTTTCAATATATATAAATATAAATTGGATTTTTAAAGATATGTTTTATACTAAAAGCAGGTACATGCAATCAATTATTTAGAATTTAAAAAAAGGTTTTAAAAAGTTAAATTCAACAAAATTTATTTTTAAAAAAATGTATAAATGTATGTTAGTTATAAATTTGCTGACAATTTATTTTTAAAAACATCTCATTCACCTAAAAAATTAAATAAGTGAAAATAAAAACAAATTTATATTTATTTGTGAACAAAGTTACCCCTACTATCATTTGAAACATATTCTTGCCAATTTTATTTTGGAAGCCCCCCCCCCCCATTTTTTACCAAATACATTTACACATGCTGACATTCCAAAGTGTACATGAAAAGTGAAATTCAATATTCAGAGCAAAATAATACAAAATCAGGATTTATTAACTTAATACTTTGTTAAGCCCCTGGTTGCCGAATTGCATCTTGGTCCTATGGGACATATTGTGAATTATAAAGCCGGATGGCATCTACATTGGTGGGGTTTTTTTTGTCATTTGAAGGTTTTGTTTTGAAACTTCGTTTACAAAAAAAAAAAAAAAAAAAATCAAAACTGGAAGTTCAACAACATTATACGATGTTTAGCTATAAAATTGGGCTTAGACAACCAGAAAAGCCTCCATTCTCACTATTTAGAATAAAGGTTACTATAATTCAAAATTTATGGCTTTGTTGTTAAGTTGATCAGGTTCAATAAGATTGCTATACCTGTAACGAAGGAGAAGGCTCTATAAGCTAGTTTCTTTTAAAGTATTGTTGTTACTTATGGCACTTGCCGTGGGCAAGCCTCCACTGATACGATCAGCTGATTTTAAGCCTAAGAAATGCGTCTCTTTGTTTTACAAGTAGCGCCATCTAGGGGCAAGAGTGCGACTTGGCAACACACATGTCACAACCCTTTTTAGGAGAGGGGCAGACTACATTCATGCAAATTCATTCATTCATCTCAGATCGTAATTTAGACCAGGAACAGAGAACGATCACCACTGACCCAGTACCCCCAGTGATATTACTCTCGATATGGAGGACCTATTAAAGTATAAATGTAACAATCAAACATCTAATGTTGTATTAAGTTTTCTATGGGCTTTTAGACAGTATAAATCTTTGTCTCCTTTTTGTGTTTGTGAGATTCAGGGAAGTCTAGAAAAGAATTCGTCAAAATATCGAGTTTGGATTTACTGCCGTATATAAAAATATCTCTGCATATATCATAATGAAAAAGTAAATCAATACGTTTATTCCAATTTCGAAAATGAAATATAAGGGACTGAAAATAGTTATGCCATGTCCTTAGATGCGATTTATTCTTATTTATCTTCATTGATAAAGGGTATGTGGGACTTGCACTCACCCATTAAAAGCCATTTGCTAGCGCAAAAGGCACATTGTAGGTTTACTGGGATTAATAGTAACCGTTTAATTGAGAAAGTTATACCTTAAGAGATATACAGATTAAATCCTCATAATTAAATTATACTTCACATTATTAGATTAAATTTGTATTATACACATTAAAATTATAATTTTTATAGATATCTTCTGCTCGCGAAAATTACAAACGTGTTCCTTTGTAATAAAATTTCTAAGCAAATTTCCTATTATGTATATATATATATTCAACACTGGTCTGAAACGCGGCAAAGGTCATCAACATTTTTCTCACGGATGCTTCAATTCGTTATCAGGGACATGGAGTGTAATTCTCACATCTACAGTGACTGATTATCAAACAGCATAAATTGTAAAATCGCCACACCTTACATGCAAAGATAAAAGTTATAATATAGTAACCTTCTTAAAGCTTGAGAGCAAACGGCACTTTTTAATGAGTTAAGCAAATGCGACTGCGTGCAATTGACACATTACTCAATATTTCAGTTTGTATTGGATTTTAGAAAATGTTGCTTCCAATCAACATCACTGGTAACGCGTCATGCTTAAATTTTATGATACCATCACGATTACTCATTTTTGCAATCGATCATATTTCCAACCAAACATAAGACCTTGTTTTGCTAATCTGTAACGTCGTTTGTGGTCAAACTTCATCAACGAAGATTTCGTAACTTAATCGGCATTCCTGTACGGTTTTCATTTCCGTTTATGTTGTTCGAACTTACTTTACTTACTTCCTTACTTACATTCTAGATTTGCAGTAAATGTTGACTTTATATTTTGTCCGCGGCATTTAGAAGGATATTATAAGTTAAAATAACATTAATTAAATAAGAATGAGAAGTACAAAAATGGAACAAATTATAAATGAAACAAAATACAAAAACTGAAAACAATTTTATTTATGACAAAATAATCCAGATATTCAAAATTTCATGTATTAATTCAGTAACAAATCAGCCTTATATACAGTTTAATTTCTCAAGATGCATTTATCTTTTTGTCCCTTTACATTTTTCAAATCTTAAAATTTGAGATTCCACAACAAATAATCTTCATTCGAATGTAAAAAAGCTCACTCTCTACATATTTTAAATGAATAGCAAAAATGAGATAGCTGTTAATGATGATCATGTTTAAATGATTGCAAACATTACCTTAATAAAGAGGATGATGTTGAATAAATGTAAAAAATATTGTACTCTGATTCATTTTTACAGAATCGTGTTCTTTGTATTTATTTTTTTTTCAACAATAGGTAGAAATTGATTGATATAGTTATCCTTTTATTAAATATAAACTGATATTACTTTCCAGTTGACTAAATTTTATCATCGTCTTCACTTTTTTAAAGACTGTAATCCCCCCTTAAACAATTTTTAAAATAAAATAACAAATAAATGTCCCGAAAATATATTCCAATTGATGTAGCTGCCATCGATGAGGAATGCGTAGATGATGAACACTGTTAAAAAAGCTCAGGAGAAGTATCAAAGAAACCAATTTCAAACTTGCGTAACACAATATCGATTTCCTTCTCTGCTCTAGCGAGCGCCTTGCTGCTTTTCTTAGCTTCGCGCATTCTATGAGCTATAATTTCACCATAAACAGAATAGCTGTCTTTTTGGGCCATGTAGGCTTGGACATAAGGCAGATCTGTGCTCGTACCATCGCCTTTCTTTCCATATTCATCACTTTTGTCAACTTGTATTTTATCTTTATCGCACCTGGGCCCATCTATTGGTGGTGGAGGGGGTGTTTCATCGTCGCTGTCACTGTATGAGTCACTACTATCAATCCATTGTGGATTGCCATCTTCACTGAGATCACTCTGAAAAAGATCGAATTCAACACTTAGATTCAAAGCTAAATACTAATATTCAGTTTTCAAAGAATTAAAATGGATGATACGAAATAGAAAATATTCACAAAAGTGGAACTAAATATCCATGAGGTGTTTTATCACGGCAAACAAAATGTTCAGGTCTCTAGATGTTGAACATCACATAGAAGTAAAAATTTAAGATGTCAGGAAAACGAATTTATAATTATTACGTTGTCGAGTTGACATTTAGAATTTATGTTATATCTTATACTATAATACGAGGAATGGTTGTCAAGTCGAAAATCGCCCCAGAATTAATAAACTCCGGTAGACTTGGGGGTCTGGGGTTTTTGGCCACGAGGAATCGATTGGCGCCGGTTTTGAAGCGCTACGGTTGAGCAGTTCGGAGTTACAGATAGGATATTTTCAAACTTTATTAGTTCGCCATAATGGCTACTTAAATTTTCAAGTGGTAACGTGCTGCCATCTATAGCCAATATACCATCTATATCAATATTCATATATATATATATTCATTTCATGCAGACACGTGATGAAAATTGCATTTTTATATGTTTAATGCGCAATAATAATTTATTTTTTTAAATTTGAGTTTTTGTCAATCTGATGGCAACATATTAATAAGATAATTTTTTCCCTTTTACTCGTAACGCATGCTTGGAGCTTAAGTTTTAATTTTATCTTATACTATAATACGAGAAATGGTTGCCAAGTCGAAAATCGCCCCACATTTCCGACATTTCAACATTCATCAGAAAAAAATAAGGTTAACTTTGATATTTTTACTAAATACGGCATGTATTGTTTTGATAAATAACAATTGAAAATTTAAATATTCGAGTTAGCTTCGATACCTGTTTTCTCCGAGCGGAGCTCGGTCACCCGCTGGTTCTTAAAAATCAATCTATTTTTTGCTCATTATAATTAAAATATTAATCTAAAATTTAGCAGCTAAAATTTTTTTTTCTTTTATGGCATATTTATTAGTCATACAAATTTTCTATATACCTAATATTATATTATTTAAGGGAGAAATAAAGCATAAATTGAAAAGAAACATTGCTCAATATTGTTTGATGTTCAGAAGAAATATTTGAAAGATCAATTTTCTTGAATCATTATGTTTTACTATTGTTGAATTTCGCAAAACCATTTGTCATACTTTTATGCAATTCAGTACTAAGAACCGTCCAAAAGTAGCATTCACGCGAGGCCTTAGCGCGCGATGGAAGACCACGCCTACATCAGGAACATCACGTGACTCCAACGGGGCAATAATAAATGCTTGTCTCATCGGGACAACCATTTACAAATATTCCATTGCAGTCACGTGATCTTCCAGAAGTAGATGTTGCCTTCCATTTAGCACAATAATTGGCTTAGTGTGAACCTTGCTTTAGTTTAAATAACTTTTTATTTGGTATAAGTAGGGCATTACTAACATAAATCGTACGATTGGTTTTGGTTACTTTTTTAAAATTATCCATAATTACGAATGTTGGGGAATATTTTAGAGATGAAAAATGTAGCAAATTAGAAAGCACTTTCTTAAATATCAAATATCATATGGATAGCTATACTGCTAAACAAATTTTCACAAAGAATTTGTAAGCACATTCAAAAGGGATTGTTTACATTTTTCAGACAATAAGAGAACAAAATTTTACTGTGTCACTTCGACATTAACACCAGTGAAATTTACAAGTCAAGGTTTCAAAGCAAAATGAGTATAAATCTTGAAAAAATGAATTGACGATTTTTTTTAAAAAACATTATTATATGAGCCAAAGTGCAATAATTAATGCCTAAAAACAATATTTACTGCGCGATTGAATTTGAAGGTAATCTCAGACCTGTTATTTGTATTGTATTTCTGCAGTTTTTTCTTGATTGTCAAGGACTAATTTTTTAAGACTCTTTATCTCCGTTTTTTTATAGTGCCAGAAATGTTCTCGGTGATTAAAATAAAATTTCATGATTACCAGCGGATCCATAATGGCATTTGAAAAAAAAATCCAGACAGGCAAGGAGATATATCTAACGTCAGAGCCGTGTTAAGTAATCTTGTGGTAGGAGAGAAGCAGTTAATCCACTTGTTTATTAAGTGGACGCGAAGCATGTTTACTAAAAATCTTTAACACGTTGACTGCCGGACACATTTTCCATGGAAAGGAAAGGTAGCTGTCGACAAAAACTTTTCATCATGTGATGCATATTTTGCTGAAATATTATTTGCAGCAGATAGAATGAGTTGTAAAATCATGGTTGAAGCAGTAGTCGTGGTGGGGTTGCCAGTAATCCCAACGGCGCTGTAGGCAATTTTAACGATTGTCCTTTTTGTTTCATCCAATCGTTCTTCGGTTGCTAAGTGATTCCTCTCATGCGTCCTACAAACAAGTAAGCTCGTTTGTTATATTTTTCACTCTACATACGTTTTCGCATTTTATATCTTTCATTCAACTTTTTTTATTAGTCTTTGAAACCATGGCTTCAAATGAATATTAATCATCAAGTATATCATATGACGGTGCAGTTATACAAAGACCTTCAAAAATACTGCGACTGCTATCAGACAGCGAGAAAAGTTCATTGAGTAGTTCGTTGGATGTTATAAGAGAAAAAAATATTTATCTTTACTTATAATAAAGCACAATGTGTGTGTGTCTGTTGGCGATGTACAGGCCAGACCGTTCGACCTACAGCTACCAAATTTGGCACATGTATACCTTGGGTGCCGGGAATGTGCACCTCGGAGCCCTTTTTTGAATTTTTAATTAAAATTTTAATTAATTAAAAAATAAGCCAAATTTTGACGTTTTATCGCTATAACTTCCGAAAATATTACAGCACAAAATTGATTTTTACATCAAGTTAAAGCTCAAAAAATTAGCTTTTCAATGATACTAATGTTTTGACCGACGAATTAAAATTCTATTTTTAATGAATTTTTAAACATTTAATTTAAGAGTATTTTTTTCAACAATTTATTTAGCAAAAAAATAAAAATAAAATTTTATCTTCTCGATGATCTAAAAAAAATCAGCTTTTAATAAAATGTTGCCATCACATTTTCAGAAGTTCTGATTTAAAAAAAAAGTTACTTACTACCAAAAATAAAATAGAAAAATATAATTTTAATCACGTGATTATATGAAATGAAATAAAGAGGAAATATGATATTTTTTAAACAATAAATGCAATAGTAAATTTTTTTGATCGTTTGCAATATCAAAATTATTCATATAAAGAATTAAAGTAAATAAAAATACAACGTAAAAATATATTACAAAAGTGCGACAGTTAAAACGGAAAAAGAATTTTTCGAAAAGCACCACACGATAATCTTCTAAGAGCGAGATTAATTATTTAAAAGCAAAAATCTTAAACCAACTTTGAAAATGACGTCATTTCAAAGAAACGACGAACAAAAAGCAATTGATAATCAGTAGTAGTAAAATATTTTTGCATTCTTTTTTTTTTAATTTTTAAAACAATAAGACATGTTTTGAATTATTACTTTTACTTATGTGAAGAAGATTTTTGTGCAAATCAAAGAATTCGTCTTTGTGGTTGTAATTTATCTTCGCATTTTAATGAATCATGCGAAATAAAAACGCATCTGCTTTCATTGAAGCATACGTAATATTAAAGCTATACTGGTAAAAGTAGGTCAGCTATTTGAAAACGCATCTTCTTTCAAACAAGCTTACGTAATAATTAACAATGCACAATTTGTAAAAGCATATAAAACTATTTTTACCCGCATATTTCGGAGACATCGAAACTTTCTAACCAAAACAATATCATGTTCTCCCACGATAAAAAATAAGTCAACTATCATTCCAAATTAAACATATAAGAATGTCATTTTCGGCACGTGTCTGTATAAAATGAAACAAATATGAACCATGAAATTTTTGGAAAATAAATGGATGGAAAAGTTTTCTATGATATTTTATATCATACTATATTACTATACATATATTTTTCTATACATATATTACTAATCCAATTAAACAGTTTTATTTAAGGCAAATATGGCTTAACATCTACAAGGCATCTTCTGTAATCAGAGCCCCACATCTAATTTCTTGATTTTTTGGAGAGAGACATAAATTTCTTAACAATTGGTCTAAGTGAAATATATAATTAGTAGATAGAGGGAAAAAATGCTGATGAATTAATTTTTTTCTTATATTATTTGCTCTGTGAATCATATTTAACAAAATATTCTTGAGACAATAAGTCCTTAAAATAAAAAAAAAAAAAAAACTGGCACTCCAATCAACTAAATCAATCATCAAAGCTGATCAATCCATGAACATTTCAATATAACTATTCGATAAAAACTGGCGATTTTAGATCACTTTATCAAGATATCAAAGAAGCCAATCAGAGTTACTCTAGAATAATTGGTCTAGATTATGATAATGATGATTGTTCTAAACTTGCAATATTCAGTACTGAATAAATCAGCCAGATTTGAAGATGATATAAATGTTTATTCATTTATTTAGAAGTTGAAATATAAAGAATATTTTACAAATATGAATCTATAAGACCAAAGTAATTTAAACCATAATTTTTTTATATATGTTTATAAACCTAAAAATATATTTTTATTCAGTTCTTTTATATACATCTAAAAATAAAATTAAAAACTGAAGGTTTCAATTAACCTGTGAAATTTTTGCTGAATAATTCCTTGAGATCTTATAAATTATAAAAAAATTACAATGTTTTAATTTCTGTATTGAACATAAACTTCAATGTCGGACTACTTTGTTTTCAGTTCTTAGATATATTTAAAGGTGTGCTTGGATTGAGTAAAAATTTCTTTATATTAAGTGCACTTCCATCATTTCCACTTTAATTTAAAACTGAATTTTACGTGCACTGATAGAAAAACAGAGAGATATGTGGAGTTCAAAGATAGGAATGCTTAAGACCTACTTAATAGTATAAGTGAAGTACATGATTATCGAAATTTGAAGCTTAAAAATATTTTGCTGAAAAAATTATTATGAGACCAAGTTATATAAAAAAATCGATTTAACCCTTTAGTCGGCATTAATATTGGCGAACCGACTGGTCGCCAAAGGCGGAGAGTGTACTAATAAAATTATTTATTGTCTGTTCTATATTGCATTAACTTCTTCAAACCATTATAATAACAATGGTATTATTAAAAAATATATCTGTATCCATATTTACTACAATTATATACTTTTATTATTTGAGGCTTCACCGGTCAATGGGGGGCCCCACGGCACTTGTGATCCCCATGACAGTTAACATGTTAAGCAATTTTACATGCCTAATGGTCAGTCTGAAAATTTGCTGAAAAAATACTTACATTAAAATGTTTCCTAATTTGTAGATCAAGAAAGACGCAGGGTTTAATTAAGGAAATTGTGAAGCATTTTAAGCATTCATTTTCTCGTAGCAAGCTCTTAACAAAATTTTTCATCAATCCAAGTTTAACATTAAGAAGTAAAAATCTTAGAATCAAACAATTATCTTCGCCTCCATGCATTTGTTGTTTTAGAATGATGATCCACAATAAAACTTTGCGAAATTAAAAGAAAAAGAAGCTAATTATCAATTATCTTTATTTTTTAACGGCAATTTTGTTTCTAAGTAGAATTTTTTAATTTGAAGGCTTTGTTTTGAAACTTCGTTTACAAAAATTAGGTTCAAAATAGGAAGTTCAACAACTTTATACAATGTTTAGTTATAATTGGGCTAGACAACTGGGGATCCAGGAAAGACTCCATTCTCACTATTTAGAATAAAGGAAGCTTTGGAGATCAAGTTCTTACTATAATTCAAAGTTTATGGCTTTGTTGTTAAGTTCATCGGGTTCAATAAGATTTCTATAACTCTAACGAATAAGCAGCATCCGATATATCATTTTTCCTCTTTTCCCCCTTGATTTAGTAATCTTTAAAAAGGAATAATATTCCATTTTCACAGGAATTCGGCATTCAACCCCTAGTGGTACAATGACCATCGTTTTCCAATCCTAATGTAAAAAGACCCCCAAACATCCTACTCTAACGTCATAACCCGTTCACTAACTTACTTCACGTATTCTCCATCCCTGTCTAAGAAAAAAGTAAATAAACAACACTCATGTCACCATCTAGAATTATTAAAATGAAGCTCAAACTTTTCCTTGCTTAAAAAAACGTTAAGTCTCGGTTAAATTTAGGCAGTATACCCACTCCAGTTACAACAGCCAATAGTATCACTCTAATTTATTATTCACAGCCTCTCAGCCAACCACAACACAAGCTACACGAAACAACTCTCCTAAGATAGACAGAAAAATTCATCAAGATACTCCTTAGCACATGACAATACAACAAAAGCCATAGCCCTAACAGTCACATCATTAAAGGGATAGTTCTCTACCGATGACGGGTCGTGCCCCAAAAAACATGTTATTGAAGTTGAATTTAGAGAGCGCCATGGAAACAAAATTTTAATACATTTATATCACTTATTAAAACGGAATATCACAAAAGAGCGACAAAATAATGCTATTCACCAGACAAGATTGCTACTTGGTAAGTCAATGAATACGAATTGAAAGGCGAAGACATTATAGTAAGCCTTGGGGGCCAATTATCCTCATTACGCCACATCATACTCGTCTCTACTGTCCTATATATATATATATATATATACATCATGTAAAGCATTCAAGTTATTTGTTGAAAGCAGATAGAGTCGTGGCCGAAATCACGGAGAAGATAGGTTGAATTTTTAAGTTCGTTTTATTCCACCACGGGAACCAGGCATTATTTACCAGCTGACGAACTAGGCGCATCCGCTCACAGCGCGGCAGAAAAGCAAAGAAGGGCGGGGAATCATTATCCCTGGTCTTAAATACCAAGATTTTGATAGGGAATATATATATTTTTTCACAATGCTTATAAAATCAGATTCCGATGGGGATTTCCAAAAAAAAAAAAAAAAAAAAAACGTCTAACAGGCAAGGGGAAAACAGGAATCTTTTTAAGGGAGTGTGCTTAGATGGACAATTTTCATCTCTCATTCAGAGCGTGCGGAATAGACGGCTTTTAGCCGATTTGGCAATTTTACAAGGCTTCTATTGAATTAATTAATTAGAACAAGTGGAATGGATCAGGAAATAAGAGAATATTTTAGAATGAAGTTACTATGGCTAACTTAAATTGAAAATTAAGAAATTAGTTTGAATACATAAAGGTTATTCAACAATATATAGAGAGATCATTTTATATTATAGGACTTTCTTACATAGATTCTTTTTGAAATCCATGAAAATTTGTTTCAAAGCAGAAAGGCCAAACAATTACTGAATCAATCTTGATTCTTAAGTGAAAAATCTTAAATTGGCTTTTGACATAAGGTGTGAATTAAATACTGAATCACAAAATAGCAATTTTATATAATTTCTATTCTGAGGCAAGTGCAATTCAGAATTTTCATTCCTGATACTGTCCAAATTTAAGCGGTTCAGAAAAGAAAAGGTAAATATGAATCGTCAAATATTTCAAAAACATATTCAGTTCAATCAAACATAGCAATAATTCTCTTCTTTCTTTTTAAGTTGAACGATCTTACTAAGATCTGTCGGAGGAACCCAGAATCGTAAAAAATGATAGTCGGTTAATCATTGAAAATCGTAATATAGTGAATAGAAAATTAAAATATATATAATTTAAGGTATATAGCTAATAGGTTTAACAACAATGATAATGTGGACATTTCTTATTTATCGTATAATTCGTATTAAGTTATTAAAATAACACTTGGTGAGAATTTTATCAGATAAAATTGCATTCTAAAAAAGCACGCCCCTCAAGATATCTATTTTCATAAAAGAGCAAAACTATTAAAGAATTTAATAACTTCCTGTCTATACCTGTAATTTTTCAATTAGTGATTTAAAAAAAACAAGAAAAACCTTAATTGAATATTATGACTTTTGTCTCAAATGGAACCCATAAAGCATTAGCATTTCAAAAATTTCAAAAGCTACATAAATAGATTCTGGAACGAAACAGTTGGTCTTTCTTTCTTTATATATATATTCCCGTGAATTGCTTTATTTTTATTGTAGAGGTCTGTAACATCCAATCTGAAAATGTACAATTCGGTAATTAAATGCGATATCATATTTAAATCTATCAAAAGCTTTTCCAAAGAATTCCTTAGAATTTACTATAGTCGCACTAGAGCTGCAAAACTTCATTATAATGAGCATAGAGAAACAGTCCCTGCAGAAAACATGTAAACATCGTATCGCATTTTTTTTTTTCATCCTGGTATATATACAAATTAAAAGTACATATCGAATCTCGGACTAAATGCGAAGAATGATAGATCAGCTGTGTGTATGAGCACGACTCAAATGTACTAGAAATCGCAAATTACCTACGAGGCAAAAACATTTTTTCCCCACACACCATGAAAGCTTTGTCCTTGTACTTCAACACTGTAAAGGCAGATTTACATCATGCAAGTATAGCAACTTCTTAAAGGTTAGGAAAAAAGTGAAAAGAACCACACGTAGTTTTATCAGAACAAGTATTTGGCCCAGTCCATTCTTTTTGCACATGCGCAGTTTTATTTCTCAAAATAATATCGGAACAAATATTTAACCGATAGAATTTCAAGGTAATAAATTTTAAATTTCCCGCTAAGACGCATTTACACGTAGCCAACTATTGAGAATAACAGTTGTCCTTCTGTTGTTGTCTCTAAGCAAATAATTGAGACAACGTTGTCGGGATAACTGTCTCTTTAGGGTCACGCTCTTCTCTTGAGGTAGACGTGATTTCTATTGCGCCGCAATAATTGGCACGGTGAGAACACTGCTTTTTATATAAAAGAAAGCAAAATAAGTTAACTATCACTATTATATGGAAAGATTCACATATCACGACTTGCTGGTTTCCCTATTAGCACAAGATATCTCTAGAACGCTCTTTGATCTTAAATCTGTATAATTACGAGAAGCTGTCATAACAATATTTATCGAAGAACATCTTGTGCTTTTAGGGTAATTTTTTCAATTCCTATTAGCTTACATTCTTCCTATATTATATATATATTATTCAAATTTTTCAATCGCTCACAAAATATTTTTATTCATCCACTCAAGTTTAAGTACATTTTTTAAAACTTGTCGTGGATGTCATTTGATGTTAATGCAGCTTTTTTAAATATTGATTTATTAATTTTTTATTTATTAATTAAAAACTAACTTTCTCGACAAAAATCTTCATTTCCCCAGCGCCAAATAAGTAACGAATGTAGTTTGTTCCCCCCTCAACGCTAATGAGGTTAGGCTTATATGTTTTCGGCCAATTAATTCAAGGGATTCTGCTAATTTTCTTAGTGTTTGATACATTTAAAACTAAGCATTGTTAACTAATCTATTTTTCGGATTCATTATGGAGTACTTTTAAATTAAAATAATACAGAATAAGAAAATTAAAAATTTCTAATCTGTATTGCGTTATCCCAACAGGCTAGGAAAGTTCAACGCGAATTGAGTTTGTTCTAATCAATTTTTAACGGATTCGATTTTGTTTTGGCAAGGTATAATTTTATGATCAATTATT
This sequence comes from Argiope argentata, assembly GCA_026289955.1. Lineage (NCBI taxonomy): Eukaryota > Metazoa > Arthropoda > Arachnida > Araneae > Araneidae > Argiope > Argiope argentata. The sequence continues at coordinate 1,445,028 of JAOUZG010029590.1, forward strand.
TATATTGATTGTAATTATTTAATAAAAAGTAACTAAAATAAAAAAAATTCTTAGTTGACCTAAGTAGAAATTAATTCTTTTTAATATTACTTGCTTTTATTATAGGTAAAAAGGAAGTTATGCAGCAAGGTCATTCAAATAGAAAAATATTCGTATTTTTATTAAAGATATCTCTTTATTATTTTATTTTAAAATGAGTTTATCAATGAATGAATTTAAAGAATAATGTTTATTTAAAGAAACAAATTTAATTAATAATAAAAAGGTGCTGCCAATTCTAAAATAAATAAAAAAAAAAGGAAAAATGCATCGCTTCCAGAGATATCATAGTAATATTGCATTTGCTTTCAAAGACAGACACGAAGAGTTTTAATAACTGTAAACTTTCTAAACGCAAATTGAAACAGCTTCACATTTTCATTTAAATTACTATGAAACTATCTTTTAAATTGCAAAAGAAAGGTAATAATATTTACTTTATGGTGCCTGAGGTAAAATCATTTTTTTTTTGTCAAACTCCTAATTCTGCCACTATTACAGATCTCGCCCAATATAATGTTACGAATCTGTAATACCATTTCTTTATCATATTAGCTGTTGGGAGATTTACAAGATTTTTTAATATACGATTCGATGACCTTCATTCCAAATTTGGGAACGAAAATGAAAACTCTGGAAAACGTAAGGATTATTACCATTAAGAATCAAGATCTGAAGATTCTTCTGAAAAATAACGCGTCGGAAAAGTTACATTGAAGCAAGGCTGAAGTGATTCATGTAATTTCTCTCAGGAATGGAGTTTGTACAGAAGAATAGAAGCTATGGTCTCTGAGCTCTATTATTGTGATTTAATTTTTTTAATAATAATATATTAAAATATTTTTAAATTGAAATAGAACTTAAGAAGTGATTCATTTAACTTACTGGATAAATTTAATGTGATTTATTAATAACCAAGCAGCAAATTAAGAAGCATTATTTCATAAATGATAAGAAACTGAAATATCTAGCTTGTTTTATTGAAAAGCCTGTGAGAACTTACATCAACCTATATAACCGTGTAGAAAGATTGACGAGTTTAGTGTTGTTATACTTAAAAAATAATAAAAATTTGAATCAAAATAAGCTTTTTAGAGATACCATTTTCGCATAAATGTTTTGAATATTTCTAAATTAAAAATAAATAAAATACTTACGAATTCCTTGCTTTACTTCGAAACTTTATATGCATTCGAAAATCAGGCCAACTATTTCAAAACAACGATACTTGCATTTGAACACTCGCAAGCTAAAAACAGTTTTAGAGTTTGAAAGTTCTTATTGACCTTTTAGATAAAGCAAAACAAATGGAGTGCGTTGACGTAAGTGAACGTTAACTGTTCTACAAATAGTATACGCCATTAACCGTCGATTTAACCACAGAAACGTATTGCGAAACAAATTCAGCTCACCTGTTATTGATTTAAGAGATTTAAATGCCAGGAGAATACGATTTATGCCAATTTTACTCGGCATGTTGGTTCTCTTCTGTAGACTTTATTTTCTTTTAACTTATCATAACAGCATATTGATGCTTGCTTTCAATTTATTTATGACCTTTAAAATGCGTTCACATGAAAGCGGCTTTCTATTACAAAATCAATGATCAGCCAGTTTCATCTGTAAAAGAGTACTAGTTTCCGTTGCTGTTGTTTAAAATATTAGTGCATCAAGATCGTTAAACTAAAAGTAATTAATTTAGTGAGAATATTGCATAATAAAGTTGATCCCATTATTCTTTCAGAAATACATTTATAAACTCAAAAAATCTTTATTCAAACCATTTTTTCCAAATGGAAGTATAATTCTGTATCTAAGCCTTATTCACAAAAATGTCGAACAACACTGTTACGATATTTTCTCGACATTGGTCAGCATTTAGAACATTGAGGGAATATTGTACAATATCTTGCGCTAATAGGACGGCTTACAGATAAGGTATTAGCCAATACTTCATCCATAAATGGAAACCAGGGCCTAGAATGAATTGTAAGGGGTACTTTAGGAATGCAAGTTTCAAGAGGCCTCCATTCACGCTTCCAAAATCAATTTTTTTTTATTTCAATTTAAAATATGACAAGTAGCCCTTAAAATCTGAAGGGGGAAAAATTACTATGTTTTTCCCGTATGTATCCGTATTATATGAAGAAACACGGATAACAGGTTTTTGTGCCAGTTGTTATAGAATCGTGATATCTAGTTATAACAGCTTTAATGATACAAACCATTGAATGATTAAAAAAATCATTTTATTTATTTATCCCAACTAATATAGTTGAGTATTAATTTCTGCAGATTACTTTGTCGCCATTTCCATTTTTACTTTTGGAAAAATTTTATTTGCTAAGCTGCTTTGTGTTTGTAGGGCTTTTTCCAATTTTCTAGATTTATTTTCCCAACTATTCAAAAGTTTTATAATACCTCAAACATTAAGTTTGCATACTGTAACAAATTGTTCAACATTTTTATTACTGAAGACACATTCATAAAACTTTATGGCATCACATACAATTCCTAGACAAATTAAAGAATCATCTTTCAGATTTTAAACACGCATAAGCTTGTTGATACAAACCCAACATTGTTGATCTTGTATTGCTATGTGACAATGAAGAATTATTTTTACGACTTCTCTCAAATCAGTTAACTCTTCATTAAATGAATCAATCTATTCTTTATTATTTTTTTCCTGTTCTCCATTCTTTCTTTTTTAAGTTTGTTGTCGCACTTAAAAAAGAAACTTTCCACTTTTTAAACATTAAAAAAAAAGGGCTTTGGATTACAGAAACTGAAGAAAGTCAACCATTTTCAGTTTCCATCGCTAAATTGTTATTCACTATATATGAATTTAAACAAAATGCAGCTTTTAAAATAGAAAATTATTGGACATGCGTTTATTTTTTAAAAGATTTCTTTACGAGAAAAAATTATTCTACCAAAATCTCTGCTTTTCACTTTCAGTAGCTCCACTTGTTTTTAAGCACACATCGTCATTACTTTAATATTGGTATTTTTTTCTCAATTTTTGGAAATTGAACTAATCTTGGTTTAGTTTAGTTATGTTAACGTCCCATTGTAAAATAACACTAGAGTTATTTTGGGACCTGACTCCGCAATTTTGAACCACGATCAGATGACGAGGAGGACACCTGAGTTGGCACCCCATCTCCATACCAGGAGTACGTTTGGCCATGACAGATTTAACGTGCAACTGAACCCCTTACAGACGGTTCTTCGGTGGAATCGTGAACTAATCCTGGATTGGAAATCAGAATAGAAAAGGAGTGATATTTTTTATCTTGGAATATTTAAAAATACTGGCATTTTTTTTAGATTTAAAAGACATAAGAAACAGAAAAAAAATTACAATCCCGTTTAAGATTATTTTTAAATAACTTCTACTTTCCTGGAGTTATGGTAAGAAAGTTTTTTGTAACACCTATTACAACAAAATGAAATAGCGCAGCATTTTATTGCAGGTTTCCTTCAACATTGTAAGTTTCAATATTTCATGCTTAAGAAGTTTTAGATTTTTTTTAAAAAGTGCGTTTAAATTCTTTAAAAAAAGATTGCATTGGTTAACAAAAAAATTTGAAAAAAAAAAAAAAAACATAAAAAAAATTCCCAAGCATAAAAAAAATTTGAAATTTAAACAATATTGCATTGTTATTTGAATATACTCCATACAATATGAAATTACTTTGAAATATCGCACACACACGCAAACAAATGAAATCTACGATCTCAAATTTCAAGTTATCATGTGAGAGCATGATTATTTTTAAGTCATTATTTGTCTTAATTAATTTCAGTCATTAACCAGTTTAAACCTTCTTGAAACAATCACAAGATTCATCTATCGGTCTCTCTCTCTCTCTCTCTCTTATATATATATATATATAATTTAAATTTTTCTAACAAGCAAACAAAGTTTTGATGTTTGACCGATTTCGTGATTAAAAAAACCCTCCAGTTTTTCTAAATATCGACGCAAGAGTACTCCGATAGTCACGTGATTGTTTCAAATCGGTTTAAACTGGTTAATGTCTTAAACTAACTAAGACAATTCATAAGAATTCAGAGAATGAATAATTTGAAAATCAAGTTGTATCTTTAGTTACTGATAAATCGCCAATTGTGACAACCTTCTGCATTATTTTCAGTAACTCTAAAAGCGAAAAATTGATGCCTCAAAGGCGATAATTTGCCAATTTGTTGTCCATGCACTTAGAGACTTCAAAAATCTCAAACCAAAACAGCATGTTCTTACATGATTTAAATAATAATAAATAGTCATAATAATCCTGGGACTCTTTAGAAGTTTAATGGCCTAAACGCAGTTGTCTACTTGATAATCTAGTTCAGTAAACACATTAAATACCTTTAAAATAACTCGCGTGCACCTGTACATTCGTCTTATTTTTCTTAGGAGAATTATATTATCTTATTTTGGTTTGCAGAATGTAGAGAAGAGTGTTGTCACTTTGATCAATTTTTCAATACTCATTAAAAAAAAAACAATTCTGTTGTAATAGCTGAGATTATCTCAATTTAGTTTTACATTTATTATGTATTTTATAGCATCAAAAGTTCCAATTTTATCATTTTTTATTTTTAAAAAATACACAGTATTCATTGGTATAATATAATGTTATGTATATTTAACGGTATCTTTGATCTGAACTTATTGAAGTAATCTTAAATGTAAAAAAAAATCTGTAATTAACTAAAACAAAATGATAGTTTTTTATGTATCAAAAACAAGTTTTCATACATAATATCAAATTATTTACAATATTCCATGACTTTCAAAAGGCCAGTTCCTTAAAAAAAAAAACATTCCACAATTTAATGAATAAGGGGAAAAAATTTAATTTTAGTTTTAAATAATTTATTATCTTTTTGTAGTTATTTCCTTATACATCTATTGGAAGTCCATGGAAGATTTATTTATTTATTTTGATTGGTACCAGCAAACAATAATAGAAAATGCAAAAGTTTTTTTTTTTTTTGGGGGGGGGTTAGTATTTCAGTTGTTAGTGTGTTGAAATTCTTATATTTTTTCTAGATATAAGAAATCAAAATTATTGAATAATTTTGCTTTTCAAATTACAGACTAAACTCAAAAATATTTTAATTCATCATCTTTTAAGGAAAAAATTTTCAATTCCCCAGAAGATCAAAAGACGGGAAATTTATTCCAGGCATCCAAAGGATTAGAATTGAAATCCCTTGTAATTGATCCGGTTGACAAAGATCATATAAAAATGATGCACATAAATTATCAATTATCGCCTAATTTGAAAAAAATTATATAGTATTTTTAGTTTTCTTAAAAAAAATATTAAAGAAACAGCAGTTTGAAGCGATCAAAGATGAGCATGGTATGACTACTTAAAATTTTATAACTTAACTTTGGCTAAAAATAGAAAATTAGTGTCTAGCAAAAAATAAGATTATTAATATGGATGTAGCAAATATACACACTAATATCATTTTTAATTGTATAAAAAAACTATTACGAGATAAAAAGTATTTTTATAATACTTACTTTTCAAAGCTGAAATCAGATAAATATTTGTATTCAATACAGTAAATAATTTTTTTTAAATATTTGTACCAAGTTAGCAAACTTTCTTATTTTATTACAAGAATAGATTAAAGTGGTCAAATTTACAATCGATCAAGTGAACAACACATTACTCAACTCCTGACAAATCTTTGTCCAGATGTGCAAAGCAGAAGACCGGCTTTCATTAAATATCATTTTTTCTCTACTGTACCAAGAACTATACAAAATGAACCATGTTTAAGGAAATTCTTCTATCAATGAATACTGCTATTCTTATTAAATATATATACAATCACATTTTTAATTATGCATTTTATTTACATAATTTTACTTTTCCATTCAATTAAACTTTTTACTCTGTACAAAGTTGATGCAACTAGATTTTAAGCATTAGATTACTAACAAAATAACTTTAAGCAATAGATACAAATTAATATTTCTTTTAGAAACTGGTTATGAATATCTATGTTTCTTTTAACTAATTTACTTTAAAAAACTTCCTTTATCAAGAATTTCTAATAAGCATTTTTATTCTTAAGAACTTTAAAATCATACTGTTAACATTACTCAGTTTTTATTCATTGCAATTAATGTGAAGTTAAATATTATAAAAACTAAAATCCATAATAAGTAACAAATATATATGAAAGGATGCTGGAAAGAAAAGAGATCTCTAATTATATGGAAATAAACTCGCAGGTTCTCAAAATGGATCTAAAAATCTGTTCTTTTAATACCTTTCATTAAATTGATAAATGCAAGTATAACTAATTAGATAATGAAATAGTTGTATCAATTTAACTATGAGAATGTATAAAGTATAAAACAATGTTTAATATAAACCCCTCTTCCCACATGAGTAAATATTATCTTTCAACCGTTTTTCTTACAATTTATCTACACATAAAAAGATATTCCATATACCTTTATTTCAGTAAAGAATCCCAAATACTTTTAGTATTTCAATACTGTTAGAGTTCCATTTCAGAATTCCAAATTATAATTAGTAATTTGTAATTATTCAAGAATTCAATTACAACAGCAAATAGAATAAAATTCAAGGAATTATTAGATCTACCAAGAAGTATAATAATCATTATTTCTGATAAAGCTGAGCTTACCTGAACTTTTATTGCTATATTTGATGACAAAATAAACAAAAACAACAAATTCATAAAAAGTTGTTTGGAATTGGAAGCCTTGGAATAAAATCTGAGACTTACTGTCTTATTGAACAAGTTATATGACATTAAGATAAAGGATACAATCGTATAGTGATAGTAAACTGCTCTTATGTGGTGTCTTTACCCATAGTTTTCTATTATTGGCATTCAAAATTTAAAGTATGCAATATCTCCTACTGTTTGCCTTGCTTGATATATCTTTGGAAATAGACAATCAGGAATGAAACTTCAGTGTATCACAATAATGAGTTTCAATTAGTAGATACAACGGCAAAAAATCTAATATTGTGATGCTTTATTCTCATAAGTTTGGTTAAATCCAATATTATAAGCAAAAATCTATAACACTGATGAATTTCTCATCCCAAAATAAGTTTTAGAGAAAAGGTAAATAAGAGTATAAGCAATAAACTTTTAAAGTTTAATACTTTTTAGTTTTAAAAAATGTGCTCATGTTTTGGTACAATGGTTCTATAGCATATTCTGCACTAAATATTAATATCTAAATACGTAGGCATTTAATATGGATAAAAGCATTAATATTATTTTAAGATCTTTTTAATTTTGCATTTCAAGTATAAGGTGAATTATGTATTAAGATTAATTTTCAAGGTGTGTTGGGGTTGTTGATGAAATTGCAAGCATGGTTACTGACTACCCCACTGTTAACTGATTGAAACTTCAATTTGTTTTGTGAGATTGTATTCCCTGGTATTTAATGTTTTTTTTTTTTTTTTTTTTTTTTTTTTTTTTTTTTTTTTTTTA
>JAOUZG010029590.1:1452687-1492627 GCA_026289955.1 Argiope argentata
TTTTTTTTTTTTTTTTTTTTTTTTTTTTGCTTTTTATATTTTGAAACAGGGGATAACAGCCATTGATGTTATAAACCTCAATATCTTACTTCTTTCAAGTTCAATCCTCATGATAAATTGGGAAAAAAAATTTCAAAGTAAATCTTTATTTTTAATATATCACCATGAAAAAAGAATTATCTTCGGATTTTATATAAAATTGCATTTGGTGGATTCTGGAAATAGCAAAGTAAACCAGGGAGGCCATATTTATTTAAAAATAAAAAAAAATGCAAGTAAAACTGCAAGGCATTCTGAATAAATTTTCTGTCAAAAGATGTAACAAGTTGTTGTTGTTTTTGACTTCATATAAAGTAAAATAGAAATATTGAGAGATCTCCCAAAATTATACTTTTTCTTTTTTCTATGAAAATACCATTTTAGAAATATCCAAGACAATTTGCAATGCAATTTACTACATTAGCAAAAGCTATGAGATTCTACTTTATTTACATACACAATATAAAATTTTCAGAAGCAAATATATTTTTCTTCAGACTAAAAATGTGATAACATTAAACTTTGATTTATTTCCCCTAATTTTTAAACAGTAATTTAATTTTTTTAAAATTTAATAATTTTTTAAATAATGACATTAAAATATTTTCAAATAGCCAGTAGTTAAATTTTCATTCAATGATTTTTTTTTTCTTTTTGAAGTGTGGATAATAATGAGCAATTCCATAACACATTATATAAACAATGTCTAAATATTATCACAAATGCAGATATTTTAATATACTGTATATGTATTAAATATTAGCAAGCAAAGATTTTTAAGTCATAAAGATTACAAAGACCCTTATTATGTAAGTTATAACTTTAAAAAAAAAGATCTACTACATAGAAATTTTAAATTTATATTATTTTTCACTCTCCTATTATTTTTCACTCTCCTCTCCAAAAAAAAAAAAAAAAAAAAAAAAAAAGAAATACCATTAACTGACTTAGGAATACCCAAAATTGACTTAGGAAAATGTCTGCACATATTTTCTAACCATGATTCTTTAAATCCAAAACCACTCTTCATTTATAGATATACTTTAAAATTATTCTTTTCAGAAAATTCCACAGATTTTTAAATATATTTCATAGGAATTTTGCAGTTTCTAGTAAAAAAGCAAAGAGTAACAGGAAACTAAATCATCAGAGTGAGTTCCTCCATTTCAAATATAAATAATTTATCTTATGATTACAAGTATATGAAATTTCTTGCTACGGAAAATATTTAGTTATGAATACTTTATCACAATTACATGCTGGTTTATACACCAGTGGTTTGTCAAAATATAATTTTTTTAAATCCCCACAACCAGCTTATTCTGATTTTGTCTTTTGTGCTTTTTTTTATGGATCGAAAATTTGATTAAGTACAAAAAAATCCTCAAGTTTCAAAGCAATGCAACAGGAAGGGCAGCAACTGAAGGTTTTAAAACTGTATTATATTCTTTGTACAAATAAGTAATTATACAAGGTATTTGCTTAACACCAAATAAACAAGCTCAGTCTGTGAGCATACTTCAGTAATAAAGCGAGTTCAAAAAAATTTATAAACATAAAAGAATATGTATAAGTTTTGGTCAATATTATCTTGTGAGCATAAACAACCAGAATAGTTTTTATTAGATATGAGTCATAGGAGATGTTGCAGGAAGGGTAGAAATATCAGCTGAGTTCCTGGATGGCTCATTAAATTATATCAATACCCGACTTTGAATAATTTTCAACCTCTAACTTTAACTACATTTTAATATATGATATTTTATTGGAAAGTTTTTATTCATTTTATCCTTTTTCGTTCTAACTGTTCCAATCTAAAAAATTAGAGGGCTCACTTTTATACATATTATTAACAAAGATTTTCACATTCTTGCTTGTTGAGATTTTTTTTTAGATAAAATTTTCAGCCACGAGATTTTTTTTTCATCAGTTCATCACACAGTAGTATAAATTTTCAAAAAACAAACTTTTTCAAAAATTAAAAACTTGTAAATATATTTTAGAGTGTTAAATTTAGACTAATAATTCCTGAATTCATTTTACTTTGACAATTACTTTAATAATTTCTTTATTAAAGTAATTGTTGAAAGTTTTAGAAATTAAATGTATTTATTGCCTGGATAGTTTAAAATATTGAAATTCAGTCCTAATTAAATAAGAATCAAATAATTTTTATGTTATTAATATATTAAAACCATTTTCAATCACAGTTATATATGAAATTAAAAAAAAATCTGTTTAAAACCAAAACAGCAACAGTATAAAAATCATATTTAAAATTCAGAAAATTTAATTTTTTAATTACCGATATTTCTCAAAAAAACAGTCAAAATAAAAATTTTTGATCAATTAGAGGCATTATAAAAATTATTCCACTTTCTTTATAAAATAAACTTATAAAATAACTAATTTTTCTCAAAATGCATTGATTGCAATAAAATAATAAATTTAGATTTTTTATACAACTCAAATGCTAGAAATATTAATGAAATGAATAATTAAAGGTTATTACATGCATCAACTTGGACTCTCCAAAACTTTTATGCACATCAAAATAAGATATTCAAAAAAATATTTGATCAATTAAATTGCTATTAATTATGAAAGAGATACAAAACACAATAGTAGATTGTCAGTTAACTGCTAGTTTTAATGTTTTAAGATTTGTAATTTATTTATGTTTTTAAATTGCTTTAAATATTTGTTCATGACCTCAAACATACATGTGTTCTTTACATGCGGATCTGTTACAAATTTGAAAGATTTATTTAACCAAATAAGACTAATTGACTGAATAATCAGAATTTATATTTATGGAAATAAAAATTAAAATATGAAATACTTTATTAACTTGCAAAAAAAAGTTTGAAAATTGTTCTTAATTCTTTATCCCAATTTAGTAGAATGCAGAATAATCACTTGATAAACATTGTTCGTAATATTTCTTTGATAAAAATTAATAAAATCAAATTTAAAAAATGCACTCACCTCTACAGTTTTACAGTATCTTTCAGTTTTGTTTTTTATAAGGAAAGTCAGATGTTTATAAGCAAACCATTCATTTTCTGAATTTTTAGAACATTGGCCTTTTATTTTTTTTAATGTCATTTTTTTATGTTCCTCATGGAACTCATTCATAAGGAATGCAATTTGTTTTGTTATTTCATCCTCATCAATACGAAATTTAGTAGCAATCCTTTTTGTTTCTCTCAGTTTTACACGCTGATCTCTATAACCAGGATAATTAATATTCCATAATGCGGGTGCATCACGCAACTGTTCAATCAATCTTAGAGTTTTTTCTTTATTCCAAATTTCACCAGGTCTAGAAAAATAATTCACCAGTATTAATGTTTGCATATAGCATTATGCAATATAACCTTAATAAAATAACCTATTGAAACCCTTTTGTTCAATAGCATATAAACAATATTGATAGTAATTCATAAAAAAAATTTTAATATATATATGGCCTTTTTTTCCTAATACAGTAATTATAAGATCGCACAGGGACAGCAAATAGTGAAATTTGTAATATTGCATACATGAAAAACTTTTTACAGATCAGATTGTTGATTAAAAAGCCAAATATTTATAGTGAATATTTGTTTTCAGGTAATAAATATTCACTATAAAAGATGTTTACAAAACTAATTCAAATTTTTCTGATTTTCCACAATAATTTCAAAGTAGTAGCTACTTTTTTAAAAAAATTAAAAAAAATAAGCTTTTTAATAATTTAACTATTAAATACCAATTTTATTTATATGAATTTTTTTCTCACTAATTTGAATAAATTTTCAACAGTATATATATATAATCTTGGATTTATATTCAAGTACTTTGAAATGATATTAAATATATTTTTCTGTGTATGTGTTATTTTTGTTTAAAACTAAGAAATTTTTTAAAACTGAAATAAAGCTAAGTAAATATAGATAGATAACTAGATAAATAACTATGATATCCCAGATTAGAAGATTAAACCAGTATATTGTTTTACAGTAAAAGTAATTTTATTGTTGCTTTTAAATTATTCCTTTACCTAGAAGTTGATTTGAAACTGCAGTTAATAAAACTTTTTTATAAAACAAGATCAATATGTACATTTAAATTTTAGAATAAAAAAACAGACTTATTTTTAAAAAAACCAGCAAAAAAAAAAAAGGGCCTGGATTTTGTTATTTTAATTACAATTATTTTCCAGAGTTTTTAAGTCAATAAAATCAGCTAAATTTAGCAGCTTATTCAATTTCATTTCATAGTTACATCAGATGTTCAGAAGAAACAAGAGCCAGTATATTATGAAGGTGATCAACATGAGAAGGATTAATTTTAATTTTCAAAACATTTTTAAATATGCATTCCATGCTCTAATTTGAACAGACATGCATTCAAATTAATATCATATAACTGAATCTATCTTATCTTCTAAACAGTCCTAACTATTAATTTCATTCAATTGAAAAATGCTTGACAGCCAGTGCTATATACATTAAATATAAATTACACTCCTTTAAAGATATATTTCAGTTCTTCTGGGGAGATTAACAGTGGGGTTGAAATTTGCTTACAATCCTGTACTTCTAAACATGGTTCAGTATTGTGAGTTCTCATCCAGATAGAAAGGAAGAATAATATAACAAATCAAATTCTATTTATGTAATGTTTAAAAAAATGAGTTTCTTTTTTTCATTGTTGTCTTTATATTTAATGTTTTATATTAAAACAGTAAATAATTCTAATCTAAAAGTACTGAATGTTTATTATTAGCAAGTTAAATTTAAAAAAATATTTAATGCCATAACTGAAAAAGGGAAGGGATAGGGAGGGCCAGCCTCAATCCTGGTACACTGAAGCTCTGATCAAAATATAACAAAATGTTGGATACACAAATTTCAGAATATACAGAGGTCTACCAACATCATTGCATGAATAATTCATGCATACTATTCTTTTAAGGGGGGAGTGAAGATAAGCAATAAATTGAAATTTTTTATCAATTTATTACATTGCATTCCTTTTAAGTTCTATTCCAATATGTTTGGTCCTATTCTGGTGAAAATTATTCAACTTGAATATAAAATAATGATACTGGAATTTTGAAATGGTACTAGTTTATACAATATAAAAATGATTATAAATATATAGACAATGATACTTTTTCAACTTTAAAATATGTAAACAAACCAAAACAAGTACAGTAACTGCTTGGAGAGAGAATAGGTAGTAATCAGGATTGCCATTGATTCTCTATTATCGATATTGAAATATTCATACTTAAAAAAAGGTGGAAGGGGGGGTCGCTTACAAAGAAAAACTGGTTTCCTTTTAAATCAAAATAGAACGAAAAAGGAACACATTTATGCACTAATTTAAATTCTGACTCAATCTAAATAAAGGATCATTTAAGATTCAAAACTATGAGACCATAGCACAAAAGAGCATTTCTTTCTTAACACTTGTAACTCCAGAAAAACAGTATTATCACACTATTATTGGATTTCATAAATACTCACAACCTTCTTTGCACATAAGAAATTGGAGCCCATAAAACAAGATTTTGCCAATGACAGTTAAAAAATGAAGTATGTTGTTCCTCACCTCTTTTCTATTATTAAAACTTATTTTGCAGCTTTTCAGGGTAATATTTACAGAAGCGTTTGTTTTTAACAGAGAGAAAATGTTTGAAAACAAGATATGTCCTGTTTAAAGATATAAAAATACATATAATTATAAAAAATTTAATGAACTTTTTGTTTATAATCTCTTTGTTAAGCTGATGAAATTCCAAATTACATAAGTAAGACAAAATTTCATTAATTTTTTAAAAATCTAATTTCATACACAATCAAAATAAAAATTTATAAATTTAATAATTGAGAAATACCCATTTTAGGTAAAGTTTTTATTTTCAATTCCTTAAAAAAAAACAAATGAAATCTTCACAAATTGACTTTTATTTATTTGTAATATGGTTAAGTGATCAGTAACATGGATTGTTGCAAGTATCATTTCTGTTACTGAAAAAAATTAAAGACCAAAAATATAATTTTATATTTTTAAAAAAATCAAACAAAATGCAAAAATTTAGAATTTCTAGTGGAATGCAAAAGAATGTAACGATCTGAGAAGGAAACATAATGAAAGAATAATTTATAAACAAAATTTTCAATATGTATTTTTATAGGACTTTTAAAAAAAGTGTATATTGTGCATTAATAAGATACTTAATACACACATTCACAGCAATAAGCAATTATTCAATGTTCATATTCCATTTTGATTCATAAGTTGTATAAATAAATAAATAAACAAAAAAATTAAATAGTTTGTCTAAGCTCGTCATTTACAGTATTTACAAACAAAATATAAAAACAAATGCTTTTTCCAAATATGTACAAAAATAAGTTTAGTAGAAGTGAATGGTTATGAATTTGGTTTTTCTTTATACTTATTCCACTCTCTTATGTGGCTATCATAACTTTTGCTGATATCAGACTTAAGTTTTTCTTTATCTTTTTTTCCCTTTTTATACCGTTTAAATTCTTCCCATATTTCTTTATCAGATGAATTACTTCTGTGACGATTCTTTTTTCTCTTCTTCTTCTTGTGCCTAAAGAAGGAATGAAGATATTAAGAAATAAAATATTGTAATTCAAGATCAGGGACTTTTTTGCTAGTAGAATAAAATATCTCATAGATGGTAATATTATAACAACATTTTAAAAAGGAATGAAAATATAAGCTTTAAGTTTATGAGATAGAAGAAAATGTAATGTACACATAAAGTGGAAATACAAGGCATTTGATGTTTGATGATCATCAACATGTACAAGGAATGTAGAAAGAGTGAGGAAGATTACACACAGGTCAAGTAAGTAATGTAAAAAGAAGCAGATGAAGTATTATGGCTTACATGCAACTAAAAAAAAAACAACAACAAAACTTACAATAAAGCAGAAATTCAAAACTATATGTCACTACAGAACAAAATATCATATTTTCATGTAATAATATATAAGGAAATACAAAAATGCATTTTTAATTTTACAAAATAAAAAAAAACATTAATATATTTTAAGTTATTTGTAGTTAGTAACATTATTTTTTATTTGACTTATCAACAGATGAAAAAATATCATGAATGGTTAAGTAAACCTCACACTCCCTAATATATTAAAACCCAGGAGTTATTTTATGAAATTTTCTTTCTTAAAAATGTACTTGTAATAATTTTGCTTCAAATAATTTTTTTTTCGGTTTTAATGTATAATAATTAAATACACTCAGTGTTGATTGTTTCATCCTTAGAAAAATTTATTACTATATTCATCTTACCCCTTTCTACATCTGCAGTATTAAAAAAAGAAGTTATTTTTTGAGGTAAAAATGAATGAATTAGATCTTATTCCAAATCTTACATTTGAAATGTAATAAATATACATTCGTTAAGAACAAGATAAAATGTTTTTATTTCATTACTATAATTATTTTCCAATGATTCTAACTGCTGGGCACTTATTTCATTATCATCACAATTTTTAACAAATCATTCATATATTATTTAATTTAAGCACATTTTTGATCAAATAAAATGTCATTTGTGCAAAATAATGGTCAATTCAGATACTACTAGAAATCTGACCAATCAGTCATTTTGATTTTCCACATAGTAAGGGGTAAAAATATAGTTATGTTAATGTTTTTTTTAACATTCTTATCAGATAAGTATTATACTTAATATGCGGGATAAAGCAACTACATAAAAACAAGAAAATAGTGGCAAAAATCATAGCTACAATATAGGATTTGTCTAATGTTTTCAGATATAAAAATGAATTATTGGATATATAATGCTATGTTAGAAATCAGAAGGTTGAAATACATTTACAATCAATAGATACTTATAATACTTCTTCCAAGAACCGAATTTAAGGTACAATATATCATTATCAACATCAAGGTTTAATCCATTAATTGGATAAATGTAAGTGTTCCCAAGATTCAAATCATCATAAATATGCTATTCAATACATTAACTGTAATGAGAAATACCACAAGATAAGAATAAACAGCAATAATATGCAAATCATGGGAAGGGATAGGTAGTTTAAAATTTTGCATATTGAAATTTGTCATGGACTGTCTCAATTGTTTCCATTGAATTTTGTTTGATGATCCTTTTAGCAATTTTAAGGCCACCAATCAGATATCTCTATTTTTAAATACTTTTAATTACAGGTTTCTGTGGGCTAAAATTTGCCTCTTATGTTAGTTTAGATAGGTTGAACTTTCTAATACACATCTATCAACCTATCTACACAGGCATAAAAAAGAAATTTTTCCCACAGCAACCTGTAGTTGGAAGTATCTGAAAGATGAGATCTTGTAGGTAGAGTTGAAAGAGTTAAGCACAGTATGGTTTAAACTGGGAAAATGTGAAAATTTTGGCTCTGCTTTAAAAAACTCAACAATGAACAACAACAACAAAAAAAAAAGGCTATTCTAAAATATGCAGATGGAACAAAAAGGCCATAAAGAGATGGAGATGGGAAATTATTTTTAAATGAAAAAAGATGATTAAACTCTTATTTCATCACCAATCCGTAAAAGGTTTTCATTTCCCCCTTCTCCCCAAAATAAGTTTAACTTTTGTTCAAATTGAAATTATTCTGTACTTTTAGAAATTCATAAAATTTTTATGAGATTCTAAAAACATTACTGTTAGCTGCATTCACATTTTTCATTTTGAACTCAAAGGCAAAGATCTTGAAAACTTTTTAAATTCATTGTCTGCTTGATGAATTCAAATTTTTCTAAGGCATAGTTTTTAAAACTCTAATAAATACTTCTTTCAAATTGTCCATATGGTAAAAACTAATAAAGTCAAGAAAATTATATATTTCATGGTGTCTTTGCAAAAAAAAAACATGGTATTGCAATCAGAAGTTCTAAGAATTATTGAGATTTTTTTTTTTTTTTTGTAACTGCACAATTTTAATCCGAGATTTTTTTTTAATGCATGCAAAATAAAAATAAAAAATGTTCTGAGAACATAATGCAAATATAAAAGACTAAAGCGACCAAAGTAAATTAAAATAGAAATCAAAGTAAAAATGATGGTGAACAAAACCAAAACAAAAGTAAAGTAAAGAAAATCCAACCTGAAGACTTTCTCAAGGGTCACCATCAGACAGGGATTTCAAAAATAGGGAATTTTTTTCTGTCATTGGATTTGACTGTAGTCCAAAAATTGTGTCATCAACACATTTTCTTTCGGAATCCCTGCCTGCTGATGACCCTTGAGAAAGTCTTCAGGCCGGATTTACTTTACTTTACTTTCGGTTTTGTTTACCTTGATTTTTACTTCGATTTCTATTTCAGTTAACTTTGGTTTATGTTATACTATATCTAGCATGGGCGCTCACAAAATATAAATGTATTATCTTAATAATTTTAAAAATATTATTTTAATAATAATAAAAATACTTTAATCTTGTAATATTTTCCTTGTAATAATTTGTAGCAGGTTTGGTGCCATAATAATCCAATTTTTCTTTTCTTAATTTTTTTTAAATTGATAGTAAAATTAAGGGTTAAAATTTTTCTACTTCATATTTGTTGTTCAGGCAAATATTAATATATAAATAGAGAACTCAGCATTTAGTTCCATATCTATAGTTAACACTTTGGTAAAAACCATACTAATTACAATCTACTTATATGTAATCAGTTAAGAAGAATTTTTCATGAGTTCAAAATCAATTATTATGCTAATTGCCTTTATTATGTAAATAATTTCATAGGACATACCTATCTAGAGTAGAAAAAGAAGAAGAGGTTGATGGATATTTGTCAGGTACAGCTGCATCTGGATATAACTCAGCAAAACCACTATGATCCCATCTAAAATTAAAACAAAGGATTAAATAAGGTAGTTTTATTTAGACCTATAAAAATTTTTGGTGATTCGAAATTAAACATTTTGCAATTAATATTTTAAAGCCTACAAAAATGTCCCTTGTTGTGTATTCAAAATGCTACTTTGACCACATAATTTTTCAATTCCAATACGACAAGCAATGATTAAATGGAACAAACAATTATTTTCTTTCATTACAGTATCTTTGTATATCCAAGAAATTTCTTTTACAGCAAGAATTTTAAGAAAGTGTTAGAAATATCCTCCACATATTTTAAAACTAATGAAAAAATCTATTTCAACAAATATAAGATAAGATGAAAGATAAATAAAAGATTAAAATGAAATCTGCTATGCATATTTCAATGTATCATGTCCGAACATCATTTCTTGAACGGCTAAGAACCACATGCTCATGCAAGGTAAATTATATTTTTATTCATTTTAATTGTTTCATTGAATTATTGATTTTAGTATTGCAAACAAAAAAAAAGATTGCCTTCCATTTATTGTTTAAAAAATATCACACTTCTTATTTATTTTATTTCATATAATCAAGTGCTGAAAATGACATTTTTCTAGGTTTTATTCACTGCAGTAATTAACTTTTTTTTATTAGAGCCTTTGTAAATACAATGGTAATGCGTTATTAAAATCTGATTTTTTCAGATGCTCGTACAGATACTAAAATTTTTATTTTTGCCTATGGATTTTTGTTGACATCAAAAACAACATGTTCTGACATGATTAAAAAAAAACAAGTTAGCTTTTTTACTATCTAGAATTTAGTAAGACAAAATTTTTATATTAAGGGGAGGGGATATATTACCACTTATGTTATCTAATTGTAAGTCACAAAATTAATAACTCAAGTCATAAAACACAAGATAATTTTGATATCATGGTACAAATCCTTTAATGATAACTTAACAAAAAACACCACAAAGCAATATTATTTTTATTATTTATTTATTTTTTGCCAATTCAATTATTTAAGTATCAATTTCTGCAATTTTTACTGATTTTTCAGCCATCAGTTTCACAGAACTAATGGACTTAATCTGTAGCAAATAAGATACAACATTTCTTTATGGCTCAATGCACATATCTGATCTATTTCACTTTCAGTGACCATATGTGAACATATTTCTAATATACCATTGAATGAATCAAAGGAAGAGAGCGATGCAAGAAGTTTTAGTACTAAAAAAATTAAATTTTAAATTAATGTTTTTGGATTTGATATGTTATTGCTTTTAGATACTAAGTCAAGAATCAGTAATGTCTCTTTAACTGGCAGACAATCTTGTATGTTTTCTTTTTTTAGCATGTTAGTAAGTGCCAGTGTTTCCACATTACTTAGCTTATTATCTTCTTACAAACCAAGCATTATGTTGCAAATTAATTTGTGGAACATGGATTTCAGCAGCTCATTGTATTAAAAAAACTCTAATCTATTTAGAATAAGCTCACGGTTTTTCAAATAAATAAATTATTCAATAAATAGAAGTATGGTTGACTAAACATCATCACACTGCTTCCACAGATTGAATGTTGCTAATACCACCAGAAAAATGTATCCTATTCTTTTGCGCAATTGCAGAAGTTTTGTGCATGCTCATTTGCGTGATTCGGGAATCTTGTGAGATATTTGGAACAATTTAAACAGAAAAAAAGGGAGGGAGGAAAATGGTAAGTCTTGTAATTACATAATCAAGAATAGTAGCATTTGATTTGCATGCTGTGACATTGATCTTTTATCCATGCAATCTATAAGGATCAGCATAATTTTTATGGGGAGGGGAATCAGAAATTTCAAAAAAGAATTTCAGAAAGTTTTTATTAAAGACAATTTATAAATTCCCCATGTTTTACTGTTGGTGTGGCAATCTTGCTCATAATACTTTGCATGGTCTAATTTAGTATACTGAAGTAAATCTTAAAAATCAGGATATTTAATATAACTTCATAAAAGTTTAAGACCGTACACAAATTTTAGATCAATTACAGTTTTTTCAGACTTTCCACAATCATATTTACTTACCCTCAGCAATCATTACCGAGTTTCAGTAGTGATGCTCACAAGCTGCAATTCTGAAATCTCATAGAAAAGAACAAACAACTGATTTGAACGGATTTGTACTGAAAAAAGGAGAAAGTGAGGAAAGGAGTATTCTTGATTACTTTATTGCAAATGGAATTTTTGTTTTAAAGCTATTAATTTGATCTTTTTATTATAACACTGCTTGAAATCAGCATTTTCTAAATGAGAAAAAGACGGGAGGAGGAACTACAAAACTAAAACTTTTTAAAAATATTTTTCTAATCTTTATGAATGTTTTGTATTTCATTTTTTATTGTTAAATTTTTTGTATTTTTCTTCTTTTGTGATTAAAGCAATCCTGTTTCCAGATATTGCTTTGCCAGCTTGCTAGCAAACAAAATCATGGTACCAAAATTTAAATACTCATATTCAACCATTTAATTCTTTGTTAGTAAAATAGTAATGCTAATATTCAAACCTAGCAATTATTGGAGTGCTGCTAACTAAATCACAATACAAAATGCAATAGTTTTACAAAAAGGAAGCAAAAGATGGGTGAGGGAAGGAAAAAAAGAAGCAAAAAGATATATTGGACACGCAAGTCAATCACAATTGAATTCTATCATTTTATTGAGATTGTTCAATGTAAAGTACTAAATTTTAAACAATTTTTAAACAAAACTTAAGCAGATAAATTTATAAAATACAGTAATTTATAATTTACTTTTTATCAGATATTATTAATTTATGAAGGTTTTTTTAAAGCAGTAATTGCAACACAAATTTTGAAGCTTTAATGAGAACAGAATTAATAAAGAAAGTAAAAAACATTTATAAAATACAACAGCAAATTTAAAAAAAAATGTTCTGAAAGAGTTTTATATTAAATTTTTAAGACTCCAGTTAATGTTTTTGAAAAAATTTATGGCATTAAATTTATATTACCGATCACTTGAAGATCCTGCACCATGGTTAATCTTTGACACTTCATACTTGCTACGAGAACTGTCTCTACTTCGCGATTTGTCTCTTCTTCTATGCTTTGAGCACTGATGATTCTTTTTTATTCTTTTAATGATATCGTCATCAGAAACCATCATAGTTAGACCACATTCAAGTTCCCACTGCTTCCACATTTCATTTTCCTCCAAAATCTGTAATAAAAGATAAAGATAAAAGTTTTCATAAAAACTATCTCTCATTAAAAATGAGCACAATGTTTTTTGTCCCCCTCCCCCATTTATAAAGAACCACCATCCCCCCTCCAAAAAATGCAAATTGAAAAATTATGACAGATATTTAATAAGTGAATATTCTTTGAAAAGTGTTCCATCTAGCACTGAAAAGAAAAATACAACTGAAGAGCAATGCAATAAGCAAAAAAAGTTGCAACACACTTCCACATGATATATTAAAGATAAAATTAAACACTATTTCAACTATTTATTTTACAGAAAAAAGGAGAAAAAAAAACCTATTCTTCCACCATTGAAAAACTGAATACCTTATCAGAGTTCATCTTTATTTAGCAATTTCTAATTATTTTTCAATCTGTAGTATTTTATATTCAGAACTCTGTAAGATCATATTAATAACTGAATATACTTAAGAAATCAATAATCTATCACAGTTTTGCAGATTTTAGGTAGAGATGCACGATACTTGAATTTCTGAATAACGAAGATTTTTTTAAGTTTTCATTTTTAAATAGCACATTCAAACATCTGATTTCAATCACATTTTTATTCTTTTTTATAATCAGTGAATAAAAAAAAAATTGGAAAAAAGGGGAACATGATTTATTTTCATTATATATTCTGCAAAAGCTTGCACTTAACACCATCAACAAGACATTCTAATAAGAACTGCTTTTATAAAAGACTTAAAGAGTTCGCAAACCACAAATATGTGTAGGAATAATGTTGGAATTTATTTGTAGCAGTTTTAAAGGGTTTTCGGTTCATAATAGAACTTGTTGCAATACAAGGTATTTGATTTATTACTATGATTTTGCAATTTAAAAAGGAAAATATAAAGTAATTATTCTTGTATATTCCCAAAAAAAGTTTATAATAATAATAATAAAAAAAAATTAATATAAAATTTCTTATAAGGTAAAAAATGCAGGAAATGAAACATTCTTATAAACAAATACAAAATCTGAAATACAATAATCAATTCTGAGGAAAGAGAAAACACTTTTAAAAAAGGAAAGTTATAATTTTCAAATACAAGACACGAGGATTTTCTTAAATTCAAAATTAATTTTACTTAAACTATGATGTTTTATGCATTCAGAAATATCATTCAAGTAATTAGATTTAATTATAATAGAGGAAATAATTATCAGTGAACTGGAAAATATGAAAGCAACAAAAATACATGAAGAGTTTTATTTATTTTGTATTTTTTGTATTTTTTTACCATCTAAAGACTATTCAATGCATGCACTAAGTCTGACAATTTAAAAATTTAAAACTAAATAATTTTTTTCACATTTAGTTGTAAGCCTCAAAATATACTACCAGAACATATGAATGAAAGCAGAGTGTTTGCTTTGTTCCAAGCATTCCTATTTCCTGATGGTTAGTAATCTACATTGCATCTAGTTTTTGTTTTTATAGCTTTTATATACTCTTTAAATTTAGATTAAAGTGAAGATTGTGTCCCCCAAGTTATCTGCCAATATCGTAACCCAAAGGAATGCTGTTCTAGCAACCCTAATGCTGTTTTGTATACTACTTTTAACAATGGTTGAGTTAAACATAAACTATGATTATTTTATGAAAAATGTTAAATTAAAAATAATAAAAAAATACTAATTAAAGATTTTAATTTTGTTTTTCATTATAATTAAAAGTTTTTTCCCCTCAAACTATTAAGACACTGCAATTTTATTTTTAATGTCAACACAAACAGAACATCTTTATTCTTTTGCAATTTTGATTTGGCAATAGGGACTTTAAAAAATTACCTGCATTCTTAATTTAAAAGTCAGATGCAATGGAATACTTCGCAGTTCTAGTAGATCTTTTTTTTTTTTTTTTTTTTGCTCTAACGCTTGGTTTTCTTGATAATTTGTTATGTCGATAATTGTGCAAGAATGGATATCATGTAAATGGAATGGAGGACAATATTTCGAAGTTGCAGAATGCATGAAGAGTGAGTGGAATATATATTTTTACGAATTGATGAAGTTAAGAAAAGATGCTTGTTTAAATTTCGCATGGAGAATGGTTTAATTGCTTCTTCCTCCACTCTGTTTCTTCTTTTGATTATGTACTGTTTCTATGATCCACATAGTCCTTAAGTTCAATGTGATAACAAAGCTACTAGGCTACCACCCCTGTTGCTAGCAATGCCCTAGGATGTTTTTTTAAGTTTAAAAAATTCTGTCTGGTGCCTTCTACATATACCGAAAGCATTGCATACTCAAACTTTTGCAACAAACCAGCACGGCCGGTCTGAAGAAAACGATAGTAATCAGTAAAAAAATCCTAATTATACTGTGGAAATAAGGAACCATAACTATTCCACAGAAGTGTTTGTTTATTTCGTCTGCCACATTTATTGGTTATTTGGCACAGCAAGGGGCACACTAAACATCACTTTTACAGAAATTTATTTAGGATATTAATTCCTGAGCACAACCTTTTGATTTCATTTGAAAATTCAAATAATGTTCTTGAATCAACTTTTCTAATTAACTTTTTGACACTTCAAGGTCCTAGTTATACTATTAATAAATCCTTTGCCATAAGATGTCACTGGGAAACACCTGATTTTGGTAAGCTCTTCCACTGTTAAGAAAAATGTGCATTTTTATTCAAAATGCAGCAAATTTACTTTTAATTAAAATTCTATCAGTTGCACTTTGCATGCTTTTAAGAAATTTTTTCTTGAATTCATTTATTCAATACAATAATCGAAAACTTATAGTTATGGTTATAATCAAAAATAAGTTTCAGAACTTATTTTTGATTATAAAAAATTAGTTTCAGATATGTCCATGGCCATTGTTGGCTATCACTTCTCCTTCTCACATAATGGATTGTATTAGTTTCTCTGTGAGACAATTGATGGGCGAGAATGGGTGTGTGTTTTTTTCTCTCTCTTTTAGTGAGATATGATGATCTTTTGGACTTGGTTTAGAATGTCTAAGCCAAGGGGATTAGCAACAACAAAATAAGTTTCAAATCTCATACCTGTAAATGTGACGTTATCATGATAACAGTGTATATAAATAAATAGTGTAAAAGATGAAACAATGTGTACATTGAATTTTATCCAAAAAAACAACAACATAAGAGTAGATTTTACATTAAAACATCTTGAATTAAAAGCTCGATAAGGCAAATTTTAAATATGTAAAAAATGTAGATTATATTTTTGGATAAATTTGTCATACAAAATATACACATTATCTCTCTAATAGATTGTGAACTTCATTCAAAGCAATATGTGTTTGGTTTTGTATTACAGTTTATTCTATCAGCTGATTTTCTCAACTGTTTAAATGAAATTGGGTCTGAAGTTCATGGTTTAAGTTTTTAGAAATTTCCTGTAAAATTTGAACATTTTTTTTTCAATCATTGCATATTTTAAGTATGCAGCTTTCATCATTATCAGTAAAAAATTTTTCCCCCACAAATTCTATTGTGAAAAATCTTTAAATGTATCCAAATTTCTTAAGTTAAGAAGAAGAAATTTTAATCAGAATTCTAGAAGTAGTTATAAATTTTCATGATAAATACAAATATGACATGCAAACATCTAATATATATATATACGTACTTCATTTCAAAAGTATTAAAAAAAATTGAGCTTATTAAACTACAGAATTTGAGTGAGTTTTTTTTTTAAAGAAAAAGCCTGTATACTTCTCTAAGTGTTAATAGAACATATCTTCTTTGAATCTTGGATTTATTCATATGATTTCTCAAAACACAAGATTCTCTTATGCCTGAAGCTAGATTCAATATATTATCATGAGTATAGAAACCTATTTGCTGTTTTGTAATGTGAAATTTAAAATTTATCGACAAATTAAATTTAGAAAGAGATAAACCACATAAAAAATCTTTATTAAAAATTATTGTAAATGAGTACAAACCATATTAAATTTTCAATTGTTTTTTTTTAAAGATTGTAGTTTTGCTGATTATTTAAACATTTGTATTTATTTTGAATATTTAGATATATACAAATTTGAATATGATACAATTTTGAATTTTGAGGGTAGAGCCACCTGTAAGTTGATTAGAAGATAATAATCTATTTATCTCTCTATATATAAATCTTGAGAATCAAAAAATAAAATAGATTTGAAGATATGCTTTTGACTGCATATGAACATTTCATTACAAATTTTAGAGCATTAAAATATTTTGAAAAATCTAGATCAAAGCATGAAAATTATCCAAATTAAAATAGGAAAAATAAATAAATAAACTTAGAATCTAAACTATCAGTAAATTTATGAAACAAATAAATAAAATGACATTCTGCTATTGTCTCCATATCACTTTATATTGATCTATAATACTTAATGTAAATCAAACTTTAATTCATTAGAACTATAAACTACATATCATAGAAAACTTATTATCTAATAATAATAAAAAAGAAATTTATACAAGTTGTAATTCTAAGTATTATCAAATTTGAATAAATAATAAACAAGAAAGTTTGGTTGAAATTTCAGAACAAAATTAATAAAATATAATGATAAAAATTAAACTGTAATGTAAATGGATGGTAAGTAAAATAATTAAATCTTTAATCTTAGAAAAAAATAAACCTTTAGATTAACAATATCAAAGTGTTCAACCTTATTACTAATTTCATGAGTATTTTTAATTTAGATATCAATGAAAAATTACTGCATTATAACGTTCATCTGAAAGGTAAAGAATGGTATAGATATTTTTTAAAAGATTCAACTGAATATTAAAACAAATATGGTTTTGTTCACTCATTCAATATTGTTTATGGAAGTTCCCCATGTATAATGAAAAAGCAATATTATTTGTGTAGAGCAAATGAATAATATGAAGTAAATAGAGCAATATAAAACGAGCATACTTACTCTATTGTGAAATTTCGCTGTATTAATCGTATTACGCAGAAGTTCCTTCCCAGCTTCTGTGACCATGTTTACTTCGTCAGAAGTTAGTATATTCAATAAGAAATAAAAACAGAGTAAAAAATGATTTAAGAATAGAAAAATCAAGGTAACCGAATAAAGGAATTAGCACATCGTGAATTTAATATCAAAACAATCTCTAACAACAGAATTATAATCTGACAATATGAGAAAACTTCAAATTTATTTTCTCAAATCACAGCCAGCCAGCAGACACAAACAAACGAGCGAATAATTTGAGCTGTCTGGCTCTGGATTATATTCATAAATATGTATGCATTTTTTTAAAAAAAATAATAAGTCTAAAATAAAAAGCAAATAACATGAAAAATTTCGGAAAACATTTAAAATTTCATTAATTTTTTTCATCGACTTACCATAGAATTTAACAAATTAATATTTTATAATGAAAAAAATGTATTTCATTTCACGATATATTTTTGAGAATTCTCTATTTTTGAAATAAAAAAAATTATTTTAAAGTTGTGAAAATTAAGGTTGCAAATAATTATTTTACATTTTTATGGAATTAAAGCATTTTTTTTCTTTGTAAATTAAAGCCTTTATTAACTTACGGTTAAAAGAATTCTATATCATCTAACCGTAAAATCTCATGTCGTAAACAAAACACATGTGCTACAGTTTGTAATAATAATTTGAGTGATTTTGTATTTTAAAATTTCTTTATTAAAAGGTTTAATTGAAAATGGGAATAACAGTTGAAGCACATTTTGCGCAACAATTAGCTTCAAATCAACCTCAAATCCGTGAGAAAGCTTTGAAGAAACTGGGGAAATGGTTTGAAAGGATTTCTGTTTCAACCGAAGGTAAAAACTTTATTTGCTTTATTATTAACTAACCCCCTTTGGTGACCAGTCGGTTCGCCAGTATTAATGTCGACTAAAGGGTTCAATCAATTTTTTATTAATAACTTGGTCTCATAATAGGTTTTTCAGCAAAATATTTTTAAGCTTCAAATTTCGATAGTCATATAATTCACTTATACTATTATGTAAGCCTTAAGTAGTCCTATCTTTGAACTCCAGATCTTTTTCTGATTTTCTATCACTGCACGTAAAATTCAGTTTTAAATTAAAGTGGAAATGATGGAAGTGCACTTAATATAAAGAAATGTTTACTCAATTCAAGCACACCTTTAAATAAAACTAAGAACTGAAAGCAGAGTAGTCCAGCATTGAAGTTTTATGTTCACTACAGAAATTGAAACATTATATTTATATTTTTTATAATTTATAAGATCTCAAGGAATTATTCAGCAAAAATTTCACAGGTTAATTGAAACCTTCAGTTTTTAATTTTATTTTTAGATGTATATAAATGCTATCAATAATGACATTTTTTTAAGGTTTATAAACATATATGAAAAAAATTATGGTTTAAATTCCTTTGGTCTTATAGATTCATATTCTGTAAAATATTCTAAATATTTCAACTTCTAAATAAATAAATAAATAAGCATTCTATCATCTTCAAGTCTGGCTGATTTATTCAGTTCTGAATATTGCAAGTTTAGAACAATCATCAGTTTCATAATCAAGACCAATTATTCTAGAGTAACTCTGATTGGTTTCTTTGATATCTTGATAAAGTGATCTAAAATCGCCAGTTTTTATCGAATAGTTATATTGAAATTTTCATAGATCGGTCAGATTTGATGATTGATTTAGTTCATTGGAGTAACACTTTTCTTATTTTAAGAACTTATTGTCTCAAGAATATTTTGTTAAATATGATTCACAGAGCAGATGATGTACGTAAAAATTTAATTCATCAGCATTTTTTCCCTCAATCTACTAATTATATATTTCACTTAGACCAATTGCTAAGAGATTTATGTCTCTCCCCAACAAATTAAGAAATTAGATGTTGGGCTCTGATTACAAAAGTTGCCTTGTAAATGTTAAGCCATATTTGCCTTAAATAAAACTGTTTAATTGGATTAGTAATATATGTATAGCAAAATATCATAGAAAACGTTCCGATCCATTTATTTTCCAAGAATATCATGTTTCATATTTGTTTCATTTTATACAGACACGTGCCGAAAATGACATTTTTATATGTTTAACTTTGAATGATATTGATTTATTTTTTCTCATGTGAAAACATGATATTGTTTTGGTGAGAAAGTTTTGAAGTCTCCGAAATATGCGGGTAAAAATATTTTTTATCTGATTTTACAAATTTTGCATTATTATTATTATGTATGCTTCTTTGAAAGAAGATGTGTTTTCAAATAGCTGACCTGCTTTTACCAGTATAGCTTTAATATTATGTATGCTTCGTTGAAAGCAGATGCGGTTTTATTTCGCATGATTCATTAAAATGCAGGCATAAATTACAATCAAAGGCAAATTCTTTGATTTGCACAGCATATCTTCTTTACATAAGTAAAAGTAACAATTCAAAACATGTCTTATTGTTTAAAAAATTAAGAAAAAAGAATGCAAAAATGTTTTACTCCTACTTATTATCAATTGCCTTTTGTTTGTTGTTTCTCTGAAATGATGTCATCTTCATGTTTGTTTAAAATTTCTTACTTTTAAATAACTAATCTTGCTCTCAGAAGGTTATCATTTGGGGCTTTTCTAAAAATTCTTTTTCAGTTTTAACTGTTACACTTTTGTAATACATTTTTATTTTCTACTTTTATTTATCTTAATTCTTTAATTGAATTAATAAATTTGATATTGCAAACAATCAAGAAAATTTTCTCTTGCATTTATTGTTTAAAAAAATCACATTTCCTATTTATTTCCTTTTATATAATGACTTGATGGAAATTATATTTTTCTGTTTTATTTTTGGTAATAATTAACTTTTTTTAAAAATAAGAACTTCTGAAAATGTGATGGCAACATATTATTAAAAACTGATTTAAAAAAAAAATCCTCCTGAAGATAAAATTTTATTTTCATTTTATGTAAAATAAATTGTTGAAAAATAAGATTAAATTAAATGTGTAAAAATTCATTAAAAATAGAATTTTAATTTATAGGTCAAAACATCAGTATCATTGAAAAGCTAACTTTTTAGCTTAAAGTTAATGCAAAAATAATATTTTTGCTGTAATATTTTTGGAAATTATTGCGAAAAAATATTAAATTTTCGCTTATTTTTTAATTAATTAAAGTTTTAATAAAAAATTTTAAAAAGGGCTCCGAGGTGCACATTCTCGTCCCCCAAGGTATACGTGTATCAAATGTAGGTTGAACAATCTGACCAGTAGAGTGCCAACACACACACATTGAGCTATATTATAAGTAAAGAAAGCTGGTGAATAAATATCTGCATTTCATATTAATTTAAAATAAATTAGGAATTGTAAGTTATTAATATTCATTAAGATTCAATTCATCGATTTTATGTCAAAAAGTTAAATTTTTTATTGCTATTATTATTTTCAAATAAACTAAAAATAAAGATATTGGGCATTTTATTATTTTAAATATATAAATATTTTGTAAATTGAACCAAATGAAAAATATCAGCAATAATAATGTAACTTTAAAATAGGAAATGCAAAATTCATATGCATTGGTGTTACTGGCTAAATATTCTGGAGTACTGAGAATCGTATTACATTTTATTAAGTACACTGGCATCACTATAATTATACCATTCATGATTCTAATTGCAAACTATTGTTTTTTTACAAAAAAAAAAACATTTATTATTTTTATTTTATTTTAAAATATTATTTTTGAAAATCAGTTACAAAAATTAAATTCCTCATCTTAAAACATGATGTACCTTTGTAATAAATGGTGATGATGAAAGTAATTTTTAAAGTGCTCTACTTTAAACATTTGCCGTAGCCAATTTAGTTAAGTCGCAGGCTACAAGTGCAAATGTTGAATGAATGTGTAAAACTATATTGGAATGGGAAATTATTCTTCATGGAGATAAGTCTGCCTACTTAACATTGGTTTTTGGAATGAAGTTTATTTTATTTGAAATTCGGCTGTTTAACTATAGAAAGATAATTTTCATTTTAATAATAAAATTAATGTTAACTTTAAGCATACCTTCTTGTTAAAATGTAATTCTTCTATGTTTATATTAGACTACATGTATACATTTTTTTTTAATCTTTCTCAAAATTTCATTAAAAAAGTTACATTTATTAATCTATGCATACTACCGCATATTTTAAAAAATTAAATTGTTTACTAATTAAAAAATAAATAATATTTGTAAAAAATCATTAGTTAAAATTCAACTATTTTTTTTTCACCAATATTATATAATAACTTTTTGTGAAATTCTCGTATTTGTAATACTTGTAAATTTATTAGTTCTCTTTTTTGATACTGATTAGTACTTTTGCTTATTTCAAATTATAATTTCATATTCTAATAAACATATTCAAAGCAAATTCCTTTTCTTTATAGAATTAACTGAGGAAACCTTTTTAAAAATTTGGAAAGGACTTTATTATTACTTTTGGCATTGTGATAAAATGCTTGTTCAGGTATGTTATTTATTTCTATAAGCATCCTATTTTATTTACACTTAATTTATTATTTGATAATTATTTCCATATTTAAATTATTTATTGGATGAAACTACTTAATGTTAATTGTAAAGTACTAATGGACAGAAAAAGTACTTATCAGAAGAGATTTTGCCTTTCTTTTGATTGTTTTAGTTATTTCAGTTTTACTACTTTAGTTGTTCAAGATAATGCCTGAATATAAACTATACTGATAATTAAAATGGGGAATAAATGTGATCTATAAATAACGAAATTGCATGCAATTTTTTTGTATGTTTTTGAAAAACTGTATTCTTCAGTATTATAAAAATAAAGTAAGTAATAATTAAATGTATAGCTGTTTTTGAAAAGGCTAAGCTAAAAGCTAAGTTGTATGAAAGTAAACAAATTTTGAGAAATGGTAGCTTAATGTATTGCTTAATTATTTTATTTTAGAAATGTTTGAAACAAAAATCTTCATCCTATGCCCTTTTTCTCTTTTTATGAAAACTAAACAAACTAAAAAAATACTACAGGAAAATTTGAATGAATTTAATATTTTAAGACTCTGTGGTGAATGCCAGCCATAAAAGCCAGCCAACATCCCTCGGACCGAAGTGCATAAGTAACCATAAGGTACGGAGTTTGGGCCTAGCGCTATCCGCTATACACACCATACAAATGGTAACCCGGCGACCGACCTTAATTAAACACAACATTCGCACACAGCTTCATTCAACTGTCGTGGCGCCCTCTATCGGCAACTCAAAGCTTTAGACGCGCGTTAAATACGACAGTTATTAACTTCACCACCACTTCACATAAGTATCGTTTGCCAAACTCACTGGGGAGACACTCTGTGGTGAATGCATCTATATAAGCCAGCCAACATCCCTCGGACCTAAGTGCACTTTTCTCCCAACGGATTTGTTACGCGGCTACTAACCATAAGGTATGGAGTTCGGGCCTAGCGCTATCCGCTAATACACCTACAACTCTTTGAATCTGAATAACATGTTTGGAACTGCGCTTTTTTGTTTGTATAAAACTGCATTGAGCTAGAAATATACAATTTTATATATTATCTTAATGCTCAATTTAGATTTTTCTTGTATTTTAGACGAAATCTGTCAACATGAATTTATTTGTTTATTTGCATATTAACATGATTACTAAAAAAATTTAGTATTGTAAATATGTATCCAATTTTAGGTAAAATCTTTTGATGGAATTACTGTTTTGTGTATTTGACTGAATGTGAAAATATTGACTCAAAAATAGAATAAATAAGACAAAGAAAATTTGGTATTTTGTTTTGTGAATAAATCTGTTGCATATTTTAATTCAAATTGATCTAAAGAAAGATTTGTTAGTTGCTTAATTCAGTCTTCAGCATTGAAATTAATGCACAAATACTGCATTATTGTTTCATGAGGTACTAGAATTGAGCTAAGGTAAAACTTCCCTTGCAGATCATTACTATTTCTTTTTTATGCATAATTGCAAGCCTGTGTTTTTATTAAAGGGTTTCTATTCCTGCTCATATATATATATATATATATATATATATATAATTATCTTTCAGTGTTCTCATCTTTTGTCCAATCATTTATATTTTGTAGCTTTTTCTCCCTCCCTCCCCCCTTTTTTTAATCTCCAACAAGATGTGTGAGCAGTTACTTAGGCTATTATTATCATTATTTAGGCTGTTATTTACATTGTATGCCTAGAATAACTAGGAAGATTGTGATAGTTTTTACTGCTGAAATAATATTAAAGACTATTATGTATTTCATGCATTTAATTTATCTGTATTTTATTTGTCCTTCATTTCATAGCATTTGGATATGGTTTGATTTAATGGGGTATAAATAGGCCATTTATTGGTCATTTGCATTTTTTTTTTTTGAAAACATCTGAAAAAACTGATACTCATGAAGTGGATTGATTAATCCAAATTAGATTTAAATGCCATCTGACTTCATGTAAGGAGTTAGGAAGGAATCCTCTCTTCTTCAAATCAAAAATAATTCTTTTGTTTCACACTCCGAAACATCACACACACTTGCCACTGAGAGATTATCTGCATGTATCCCTCCACGCTTGCCTCAAGGCAGAAAGTAGTAATACTATGCCTCAATACCATTTATGATTAATGAAGAACGAAATATACATCATACTTTGATGCACTTTCTCCAAGAGATTTATAATGATCACTACTCTTACCTTTTGATGATTTTAAGTTAGTTTCATTCTTTTTTTTTTTTTTTTTCCTATTTGCCATAGATTTTTCATGTTGATATAACAAAAGAATTTTTGGACCAGAATAGCCTTGTTGGTAGAGCGTTTTACTTATATTCCTTAAGCTGCAAGTTCAAACCTCGCCGGCCAAAGACTCTTCATAATGTGTGGCTGAGCTCGTTAAATATAACGTGGTCACAAAGTCCTGCATGGCGGGAGTAATACTACTGGGGGCATACTAGGTCAGAGGTGATTATTCTCTGTTCCAGATCCAAATTACGATCTGTGGATGAATGAATGCAATACATTAATGAAGTCTGGCCCGTAAAACAGGTTTGTGATGCATGTGAATTAAAAGTCAGATTTCTGCCCCCGTGTGCTCAGGGGTTTATACTTTCAGAAGCTACTGTACCACTCCTTCCATTGTAAAGCGAAACTTGGCAACAACAACAAAAGGATTTTTGCTTAGAAAAATCTGTCATTCATAGATATATATTGTCATGAAGATGCAAAGAATAACAAATAACTCAATATCAAGTTTATTAGCTTTCAGCAATTTGTAACAGGCAGTCAAGAAAAATTGAACCCACTGTATGTGGAAATCCCAATGTATACTTTTACAGAAGAATCAGGAATCATGAAGTTTCTAGAAAGTTCTAGAAACTATTGGGACATTAACAAATGAATAACAATGAATTTAAAACAGAGTCCAACATAAATATATATGTGAAACCATTATAATTAAGACAATAACCTACATTTAAACTCTATGAGAAACAAATCAGAGATAAAGATAAAGGGAAAAGGTTTCAAAAGTTAACACATAGAAAGAGTAGAATCTTTCTGTCTCAAAATGTTGCAAAAGAATCCAAATTGATGTATATATATTATTTAGATATTTTGTTTCTAAAGGTATTTCTAAAATTAGTCTGTGTCATGTAACTTGGAATCTTAACTTTATTATTGAAATAATAACTCAATTAATATCAAGAAAGTGTGAGATATGGTATGACTTCAAATCTATACCATTCGAAGATTTCAGAAATATTCTTTCGTCCATTACAAAGCAGGTCAAAACGTATTGATAGACAAGAAATTCTTCCAAAAAAAGAATATTAGTCTATTTATATAATATCTTAAAAATTAGGTAACCTTGGTTTAGGATATCAACTTATGTTCATTTGAAATATTAATTAAGTGCTTTTCCATGTTTAGCAGAAAATGTTAATAAATTCATTGATGAAATTATTAAAAAGCATAAAATATTAAAGTTGGCAAAAAAATTTCGTGATGTTATAATTAAGAATTTTTTACGTCTTTAAAAAAATGAAATTTTATAAAATAGAGTTTTGTTGACAATTGCAATGTATAAATTACCCAAATAATTCAGAGAAAGGGGGGGGGTTGAGAACCACATTCGAGCAGATTCTCAAGCATAATAACTCCGACACCATACAAAATAAAAGGGAAACGGGAGAAAAATGTAAAATTTAATAATTTCAAATTAATTATTATTAGTTATTTCATTATTAATTTTGCTTCATTTATCACATTACACATGATTAATGAACATATTATTCTTGATCAGTATGTTTATTTAAATGTTAAATCAAAATATTTTTTAATATACTAATTTCTGAGCTGAATTTATGCAAAAAACGTATTTTATTGCAGTTTCATTGATTAATTTATTATCTTTAATTTTTAAGATCTGTGAAATTAATTTTAATTTGTACTTCTTAACATTATTTTTTAATTTAATGTGTACTTCTTAACATTATTTTTTATTAAATATTTTTATTGTTTATTTTTTAGGAAGAAAGAGCTGATGTTATTAGTCAATTTATTCATGCATTCAAGACTATGGAATACTCTTACCTTTACATTGATACCTTTTTTACTACCATGTCAAATGAATGGCATTGTATTGATCGTTTTAGACTAGAAAAATTTATGATGGTAAGACTTTTCTTATTTGTAATTGGATTAATTAACTAATTGAATTTAATTCAATGAAATATCAAAGCATCTGCCCATAGGATTATTATCTTTGAAATATGGAATAAAATTTTCGAATGTATTTGATGTTATGTTTTAATTTTGAAGACATATTAATTGCTAAAAGATTAATTGATTTCTAATTATAATGTTAAAGTTTTATATATATATATATATATATATGGAACGTTCAAATATAATTAATAAAATTAGTTTGTCTAAGCAAAGAAAATATGTTTATATAGTTAAATTTATGGACAGAATTTAAATCTGGTGGAAGCTGGTTGCAGTTTCAAAGACATAGATGACACTGAATTTTTAAGTTCGTTTAATTCTCTTACAGGAAGCAGGCATTATGTACATGCAGGACACAAAACAAAATGAAAAAAAGCTTATGAAACTTTTATCCCTGTAAATAAATACTGTGACATTTTAATAGGGCTTTCTATAGCATGTCAATCCTGTGTAAGGGAATCATAGGGATCTTTTGAAAGAATGTGTTTCTAAAGGCAGTATTTTATCCCTTCACTCAGAGTGTGGGAATCTGATAACTTTTAGCTGATTCAGCAATTTTACAAAGCTACTGTTGAATTAATTTACTTGGATGTGGAATGGATCAGAAAATAAGAGAATATTTTTAGAATGACATTGTTATAGGCTAAATTAAGATAAAATTATTAAGATAATTATTAAGATTTAATTTAATTTTAAAATATCATTATATATATTTATAGCTATCTTTTGCTCTTTAATTATGCTTTTATGTGAAAAGTGAGAAAATATCACTTCATATGCTTGATTGTTTTCATAGATTTTTTTTCATTTTAATTATTGATTGAACTATTGTTTTAAAATTCACAGCTTGTTAGAAAATTCTTGCATCAATGTTTCCAGTTGCTAAAATGCAAGCAGTGGAAAGTGAAATGTATTAAAAAAGTCCTAAATATCTTGAAAAAAACTGTACTTGCTCCATCTACAGAAGATGTTCCTTATGGATTAAAATCACACATATCAGACATATACATGGAAGAACTTACAAAGGTTGGACATGATGAGGTACAGTTGGCCATACTGAATTATTTGTTCTAATTGTTAGCTTTTCTTTTAATACTGAAATTATGTTCCTTTATTTTAATTTAAAACTTTTATATTCCTTTGTAAAATGCACAATATTTTATTTTTTCTTTTGATTTGTAGAGGATTTATTATTTCAATATTCTCAATTGTTTTAAGATTTTATAAGCTTCTTAAAATCTTTTCTGCTGTATTCTTCCTTGGTGGTCTATCAAAGTCTTTGGATTATTATTTTTTATGAATCTTAAGATATTGCAACTAGGCAAATGTGTGAGATTTATGTGTGTCAATTATTTACTTGCAAATTCAATTTTCTTTTTATATATTTTATAAAAGTTACATGCAAATAATTGTAATATTGTTTCCATGTCATCATGAGCCTAAAGCAATGAAACAAGAACCATTTGAAATCTCAAAATTGTAAAATTAGCTATCATGCAAAGGCATCTGAGAAATCATATTGTCTTAGCTTAATACCAAGTGATAGGAATAAGAAGAATATAAAATGTAATAACTAGGGAGCTCATTACAATTCCTTTTATTAATTTATTGCTTAGCATTTTTTCACTATGAATTTAAAATACTAGTATTTATTTGAAAATGTTAAGATATTCTCATTACTCAACTTATTTTTAACCTTTTTGAAGCAATACCAGTTATATATATATATATATATATATATATATATATATATATATATATATATATATATATATATATATATATATATATAAAATTTGTTGTAAGCAGAAGGCAGTTTCAAAGACATAGATGACACTTTGAATTTTTATGTTCGTTTTATTATTCCATCACAGGAAAGAAGCATTATGTACAAGCGAAAGAGACGAGGACAACACAAAGCGGAATGATAAAAAGCTGGTGAAACTTTTATCCCTGGGAATATATACATTTAGATTTTAATAGAGATCTTTGACGCATGTCAATAACATGTATAGCTCGTTCTAGTTAATCATAGGGATCTTTTAATGGAATGTGCTTTGCTGGACAATTTTTATCCCTTCATCTGAAGTGTGGGAATTATTTGGCTCTTAGCTGATTCAGCAATTTTACAAATCCTCTGTTGAATTAATTAACTAGAACAAGTGGAATGGATCAGGAAATAAGGGAATATTTTTAGAATAAAGCTACTAATGTGCTAAATTAAGATAAAATTTGGAGATTAATTAGGGTTTTAACTTAAGAGTTTAAAATATCATTACATACATACATATTTATATATAAATTATATATATAGGACTGATTATTGCATATTAAAACTGAAATCTTCTGCCATCTGGAAGTATGAATTCTAACAATACATGTAATTTTTTTATATGTATGAAAGAGGTAATTTTCATGAAATGGCTAAAATGATGCACAGATTAAAATGTGCACTGATTAATTTTTTAAAATGGCAGGGAATGATAGTTCAGTTTTCAAATCTATCTTAATTAGTTAACTTAATTGCACATAAAATAAGGAATTACTAACAGGTGAAATTTAAACCTCCTGCTGATTTTCTGATATATCTTTTGATATAATAATTCTGTTAGAATATTTATTACTTTTTATTTGGTAATCATACATTTAAATTGTAACTTGGTGTTTTTTAAATTTCAAAATAATGTTTCATATGTACTTTAGATTTGTTTATAAAGATACAAATATTTTATACCGCTTGAATAACCAACAATGGAAAGATAATTGAGCAAAATTCAAAATCATGATGCATTCATATTTACTCATTTTGATGTTTATTTCAAACTTGATTGAAAAGTCTTTAAAAGAAA
Source organism: Argiope argentata (assembly GCA_026289955.1). Classification (NCBI taxonomy): domain Eukaryota; kingdom Metazoa; phylum Arthropoda; class Arachnida; order Araneae; family Araneidae; genus Argiope; species Argiope argentata. The sequence goes on from JAOUZG010029590.1 coordinate 1,482,442, forward strand.
CAGAAGTCATTGGACATGACTTTTAATTAATAAATAATTCTGTATTAAAATAAAAATTTTCCTTCCAGTATAGTTGAAAACTTTAGATGCACCATCACTTCTTTGTTAAACAATTTAATTAAATAGCCTTCAAAGCTACTTATTTTCTTGCAAAGCATATATGAAGAAATAAGAGCTTTTAGTTACAGAAAGTTATGAAAAAAGTTTGATTCTTTACAAAGAAAAAATCTTTTAGTGCAAACAAATGTAATACAAAATTAAAATATAAATATGTAAAGTAAAAGGATTAAATTAGGAATCAATAAAATACTGATATTAAACATTTTTTTAGTATGTTTTAAAAAATTAATTAGTGTTTTTTCCCCTTCTTATAGAAAGAAGTCAAATTTGAATATCATAATATTGTACCAAAAGCTATAGCATTTGATTTTTATTCTTGCTGTGTAAAACTTTATTATGGTATTTATAACAAGAGATTTTTGAAAAATAATGACATAATTATCCGTTTTCAGCTGCTCTAAGCATAATTATATTTTTCATTCAAATAATCATTTAAGAATTTTTTGGGTGATCAATTATTTCCTTTGTACGTACAACATGTAATACATAATTCAACGAAAGGAGAAATTACTGGTGTTTATATATATTTACAAAATCATCGTAAAGTTATACATATCTATGAAAAAGTAACAAAATTTGATTAAGAGATGGGGGTGTTTTTTCTTTTCCTTTTTTTCCACCTAATTTTCAAAAATTATGATTTGCATCCAATATTTAACAGCAATTATTAGGCTGAATTATTTTTACACCAATTCAAAATTCAAAATATTGCCTTTTTTCACTATATCAGTTAAATTGTTGCATAAATTTTCTTTTATTCCAATTAATATTTTAGTGACAAGTATATTTTATTACAATATTTCTCATTTAAAAGTATTTGCATCATTGCTATAAATATTTAATTTTGTACTTTATTTCTGTTTTTTTAAAGCATAGTTTTATTAAAAATTACGAAATGTTCTATGCAGTTTTAACTAAATTATGAAAAAAATTTATATTTGTTAATATATAAATAGCTTCAGTATTAAATGATTCTACTTATTATCATTTTATATATTTTATCTTTATAAATGCTATAATTTAAAGCAAGTGAATGTGGGACAAATTTAACCATTTTTTTAAAAATTTGATTCAATTTTGTACTTAATTGAAATATTTTGTAACTAATAACCTATATTAAAGCCATAGCCATCAGTATAGGAACTAGATAGCCACCAGAGAATATGTCAATACATTTTAAGAATTTAAATGACTAAATTAATTTTTATGTTTACCTTAATTTTAACATTTAAAAATTGCAGTCAATAAGAAAAGTGAAAGCACTTTTTTAAAACAATAGAAAAAGCGTTTTACTGCTAAACATTTATGACAATTATGTTGAAAGTTTTATTTTGGTAGAATCAAAGATATATCTTATTATGCTGCTCTACAAATGGTTTTTCTTTTTTTAGGGCATTCATTGCTGTATAATTAGTGTTGTTTGCCTTGACACAATAGATAACACTTTTTTTGGCAACACGAGTTTATGAATTAATTGATTGATAACTATTTACATATGTACAAATAAATTCTAGTTTTATTCTAAACATTTCTTGGAGCTCTTACCAGTGTCAGCCACCTACTTCCTATTCACTTCATCTCCTTTCAGCCATGAGGCTGAACAAATATATGGATATCAGAGACATGACAATTGGGATGTTAATTTTTATTTTTTTGGAACCTTTTACTGGAAAGTAGTTCTTTTTATCATTTTTAAACCCTTCTCGGGAATTTCATTTTTAAGGAAATATTCATAAGTTTCTGTTAAAGAATAGTGCATTACATAGTTAACAGATAGATGGTAATTTATAACAGAATTTTTTTAAAAAAATGATTTTTTTAATAATTATTTTAAAATGTGTAGGCTATTGTTTCTAATGATTATCGATTTTTATTTTCCATTTTAATATTATATACTTTTGGCCTTATTAAACTTCATTTTCTGATATATATTTTTTAATACAAGAATTTTAAATTTGCATCAGTTATTAACAGCATTATTTATACTATGAAATGACACATTAATACTATTGATTCTTCCATTTAAATATTACTTTAATTTTTAGGTAACTCCTAAGATACTCCGAAAATTTCTTCTTCCATATTGCAATATTCTTTGCTATTGTGAAGAGTAAGTATATTTTGGAAATTATGCATACATAATAATTGCCTATTTATCTGACAAGCATATATAATATTTAGAGCATCAGCATTCATTTTAGAGCATCTTTTTTAAAAAAAAATATTTATTCCTCTCTGCAATTTAGAAATTAGGTCATGAGGGATATTTAAAGTGTGCATGTTGTTTTTGTGTGGGACCCTTTTTAAATGTCAATTTTAGGAATTACAAAATATGTAGGCATTCATAAAATAAGGACTTTTATTAAATATTGTAATTATTTATAATAGCACATTCAGAAGTTTTGATAATAAAATGCTTTAAAGAAGGTGTAAACAACATTAATAAATTAAAGTGAACATAAAGGAGTAATTTAGCGACTCAAATTATAAATTAATAATTTATGTTTCATGTTTCTAGATATTATTAATCTACAAAAATTCATGTTTCTTATATACTTTTTTAACCAATAAATAACTAAGAATTTGCTAATTTTGTGGATAAAGTGTAAAATAACTAATCAAACATGCTATTTTTTTTAACTTAGTAAATCAATAAAGTGATATAATTCAAATTTTTTTTTCTTTCAGTTCATCTTTCTTGCAGTCTGTGAAAAAAGATGTATTTCTCTATCTTATTAACCAGGATGCTGATGAAGATGACTTTCATGAATTTCCTGTTTTGAAAGTATGTGGTTTTATGTCAATTAAATTTAAAGTATTAGATTATTGCTCTATTGAGTAGCTTTATATAAATAAAATCATTATAATTGAAAGTATAATTAAATCATTTAACAGGAAATTATTTTATTATTTCATATTTAAAAGTGAAATTAATATTTTAGTCATTCACTGGATTATTTTAGTATTAAATGTTTCTGGAATTTGGAAATATTTTAATTGCTATAATAATTTATACAAATTATTTTAAATTCTGTATAAATATAAAAAAGTTAAGATTTTCTAACTTAAAAAGTATAATAAAGATAGCAAATTATTATTTTTTGTATCCCCCATTCCTTTTTTTAATTTACTGTGTAAATTTTTTTTTAAATTTAGACTACTTTTTCTAAAATTATCAGATTTTTTTTATTAAAAAGAAATTTGAGTTTTTAGTTATAAAAATAACATTTTTTTTATTATGCTTCATTGTTGTTGTTATTATTATTTTGATATCTTTATGCTCACTGATCAGAAATAGGGTTTATATAAAATAGACTATCTGGGAGGTAGAAAATTTGGAAGATTGTAGATAAATGAAAGTGTATTTTAAAATATTTTTTCCTTAACCTGCATTGACATTTACTATGCAGTTATTGAAACCTACATTGATCAATAATTCTTTTCTGCATATCATAAATTGTCAACATTTTTTTACTTACATTAAATAATTTAATTAATAATTTTTGAAAAATTATGATTTGATTTATATCTTTGATTGTCGCTAAGCAATTAATAAGATTTAAAGAACTTTAATAAAAAATTGAGTTTTAAAATATTTTTTTAGATTATATTTCATGTAATCTGATCCTTCATTTATAAAAATTTAACTGCTTTTAAGGAATAAAAAATATTGGATGCATTATGTTAAAATATGTGCATATGTGGTAATATTATTTCCATATTGATTTAGGTTAAAAAAAATTGGTCAGTATTTTTAAAATTAATCGTCATTAATTTTCTTTTGTTTAAAAAAATAATTTGTAAATTTCAGTATTTTTTTTCAATTAAAAAAAGTTTTAAACTCTCTATCTAACATCTTGTGAACCTTATTTAGACATCATTTTCTTCACATAATAAATCATGTAACAGAAATGATTGTACTATATTATTGTGTTAAAGATCATATTTATTTTTGCAGATATTTTTTTCTTCAACTTTTTTTTTTCCTTAAATAGAGGCATATTGTTTTTCCTTGCACTTCCCTTGAAAAATGAAATTTTTAATAAGAATTCATTATGTTGTTTATTGATTTAAATTACAATCAAAATTAAACTAGTAATTATATTTTAACATTGAAAAAAATTAAAATATTGCAAAATATTTGTACATGGGCCATTCCTGCCAACTTCCACTTATTTAGATTTATGAATAACTAGATGTAAAGATTATTATACAAGTATTAAATAAAACTTATGAAAAATCATACAAAAACAGATTTTGGGTTGCTTGTTTCTTAAGATAGATTTAAAAGTCCTATATTAATGATTTATTTAATCCCTTATAAAATATTGGTTAAATCTGACCTTGGAATTGTATTAGATTAAACATCTCAAACTTCTAGTTTTTTTTAAGAGTTAGGGAACATTATTATTATTATTATTATTATTTGTAGATTTTCATCTCCCTGATATAGTTGATAAATATTTTTTATACAGCTTTAGTGTTTTTATCAAGTATGTGTGTGTGTGGGCATGCATTCGTGCATGTTTTTTTTTCTCTGAGGTTTAATTATTACCTTTTTAAAGCAATATATTGGATATCAACTATAGGGAGATGGTGATGATAACATCTGAGGTATCACCTCTCCTCTCCCGATTTTTATTTTTGATTTATAGAATGGCTTTAATCCTTATTGTCTGATTTATTGATTATCAAATACAATTTTTTTTTAATTGTATTTCCAATCTGAATTCTGTATTTTCAATGCTTAAATTTTTTTAAATCAGGAACCCATTTATGACCCCAAAAGAAGACAATTTTCTTTAAATGTTTTAAAATTAAAGACAAAATTTTGGGAATTACCATTGTGTTATATACATGTTGTTAATACAGAAAAATGTTGCTGGTTTATTATTATTATCATTATTTGTTTTTGTTTGTTCCATTGTCAAAAACTTATTTGTGTTTGAAAATATGGTGCACATTTAAATTAGCATCATAATTTATAATCATTATTTGTTTTTAGTTATCAAAAGTTTATAATTAAAAAATTAACTTGACTTTTGATAAATTTGTGTTCTTGGATTGCAAAAACTGCTTTGAATTAGGAGTATGAAATAATATTATGTATATGTTTTAAAAAAAGATCGTAAATGATTTTCTTTAGAAATTTCCTTTAAACGGTTTTAAGGTAAACAAATAGTGTATGGATGAAAAGTTATTAATTTTTTTATTTGATTGAAATTAGTTTAATTTGCTTATAACTTAATTTTGAGTTCAATGATGTGACTTGAATGCATATTTTATATTTTTGACTTTTTTTCCTCCCGAATAGTTTAATCCAAATGCTATACAGAAACTACTAATGAAGCATGGAAATCAGCCTGATGTGAAACGAAGAAACCTGAAAATTATCCACTCAATAGTTAAAGAGTAAGTCTGGTCTTCAACCAGTCTATGATGCAAAATCTAACCTTAGAAATAATTTTTTTAAGTTACCGTATTTATTTATTATACCATACTTTTGACCATATTTTTTGGTTTTATTTAATTGACCATATTATGGTTTAAGGTGCTTCAAATATTTTATAATTTTTAATACTTCTTTTTTTTTCAGATATGAAGATTACAAAAATGGAATTAATGCATTTGAAAAAATGTTAGACCGTCAACACACGAATCGTAAACTGAGAAAAAGAGCAATTGAAAAGGCTTCCTTGAAATTAGTTGAAGAAGAGGAAGTGGAACGAGACATTAAAAAAGCCTTTAAAAAAAAGAGAAAAATTAATTCTGAGATAATTGATCTGTGAGCTGTGCTTGTAATGATAATTGTAAATAATCATAAACAGATTTTCTTTTATCTGACTTCTTTTTTTCTCCCGAGACCTGACTCTACAGTGTACATTATCATTTAGTACGATAGTCATGACCATAATGCTAAATTTTACAAATTACAACTGGAATTCAAATATAATTATTCATCACAAAGGTTTTTGAAAGTAAGAGCATTTATGAGGAATGGAGATGGTAAACCTATTTTTATTCCATAGAAATAAAAAAAACAATAGCATAATTAGAACTGTTTTTGCATGACATGTTTTATGTTATGGATAACTTCATTTATTGTAATGACATATCCCTTTATAGGTCAAATTCTTACAATGAAATGTATAAATAATTGAATTATTGCTATCTAAGCATCTTTAGGAAACACATGAAGAATCCTATAGTTAAAATAAAATGTGCTTTGTAAAATTACTTAATATAGTTTATTATTATTATTATTATTTAACATTTAGAAAATATTACAATTAATGCAGGTTGCTGCTACCTTTTAAGTTGTGTTGTCATTAGTTCATTAAAAGAATGGTGGTCTTGTGTTAAGCCTTATCTTCAAGATTGGAAGGCTTGATTGCTTGCTGAGAATTGCTGCACATTTGAATTAAATTTTTGAATTACTTTATCAAAAGACATCTTACTTTGGTTTCTGTCTTCCTGGCTGGAATTCTTTTCATACACATTCAAAAATATTCACATAAATTGATATAGCTTGATAAATATGACAATTTAAATGATAAAATATGGTAATTTTCCAAGAATTAATTTACAGCTTTGAATGATTCTATTTTACTTAAAGAAATGCATCTGTATTATTTATAACAATGTAAAATTTAAAAAATAATAATTTGCAAATCCGTTGAGCAGTATTAATTAATAGAAAATTATAATAAGCCTGAAATGACAATGAAACCAATAAAGAAATCAGTTCACGGTGATATTTTTTATAATTTTTTGCAGTGTTTTATTTCATATTACATTAAAATAAATATTTACATTCAGACAGGTATACACATTGTTCATAATATGACAATTCAAAATATTTTGCACATGATAATTTTCAAAGAATTGATTCATAACTCTGAATGGCATATTTTTGAAACAATTTGCTGCAGATTATTAAAAAAAAACATGTTTGAATTATTTAATAATGGGAAATTCAGAAATAATTTATATAACTCTAAAATAATTTTAATTAGCAGACTATTAAAAAAATTATGGGCCTGAAATGAGGAAGTAAGCAATAAAAGAAATAGTTTGCATTGATATTATTTTCATATTTTTTAGCACAGTACTTTATTTCCCATTACATAAAAAGGCTTACATTCAGATATACACATTGCTAATAGTTTTGAAAGTTAAATATAATGAAAACTATTCTCCCTCAGTGTCAAGTGAATTGCTGAAATTTTTATGTGGTTGATTGATTTTTCCTTGTTAAGATTTCTTTGAAAAAGGAAAATGTTTTTTACAAGAGCTTACTTATTCACCTATGTATACCATAAGTAGTAAGTCCAATATGTTATTGAAAATGTTAAAAATAACATTGGAAATATCATTCTACTAAATGTATCCATCTTTTGAGAATTCAGATGTGATTTTTCGGGTTTAGTAGGCTGCTTGAAGCTATTACTGTCTTTGCATGAAGTGAATACTTTTGGCTGCACTATTAATGATTTGGAAGAGTGTCCGAGTCTTAAGCCATTTCGTAGCTTTAAATTTGTTGATTCGCAGCTTGTTTTTCCAGAGTTGTTTTCTGCATTCTGAGATAAAAAAAAAAGGCAATAATTATAAGGTTATGAATATAATATTATCTAATAAGACGTCTTAATTTTTTTGAATTAATTTGCAATTATTTATATCCTCTAAAATCTCGTGTATCAGAAAAAAAAGAAAAAGAAATTGTAAACAATAAAATTTTCAAAACAAATTCATTCCCATCTGGATATGTTAAAAGTTTGAAATCTTGTATACTTTTAATTAATAACTAATCGATTAATTTAAACAAGATTTTTCTTCCATATGAATGGTACTATCAGACAGAAAATTTAAAATCCCATTGTATTTATTGCTATTAATTGTGCATTTAAGATTAAAAAATAAGCATTGAATAAAATGTTTTATTTTTTACAATCTAAATAATAATTGGTTTTATTAAATTTGCTGTTTGTTTTGGTTTACAATTCATCTTTAAATAATTTAATTGATTCCATATATGTTGTAAATTGCTGATTACTTGATGTAGAGATTGAAGTGTTAATCAACCAATGTTTATGGAGATTTGAAAAGAATTTTTTGAATAATTTTCTCAGAAATCCTGCACAATAACTTCAAAAATATAAAGTCTGCATCTCCAGATCCTAAAATGCTATGAGTCCCCCACCTCAAGAAAATACAGCAAATCTTGTTAAAAAAAAAAAGGTATCTAAAACAGTGTTGAAATGCATAATAAATCCTGAGTTTCTTGTGATCCTCAGTTTTTATGCATTAGATTGTAATTTATTTTATATATTACCCATTCTTTAACTAAAAACAGTTGCATCTGAATCTTCGCATTGATTTAATTTGCTATAAATTTGTCTTATAATGATTTTTTTTAAAGTTTAGATCCACTCTGTGTAAAATTATTATTGAGACATTGGAAATTTTCATACACTACATTATTTAGGAAGCTGTTTTTAATTATTTTGATATTATTTTCAGTATAACTATGCCTGAAGAATCTTGTATTAGAAAAGCCGTAATCTTTTCATTCTATAAATGCAAATACTTGAAGATGGCAGTTATTGTTTGTTTGATTAAATACTAATTAAATTAGCTTCATCCTTATTTCACTTCATTAATTATTTTAGAATGTAGATGTTTATTCAAATATTGAATAATAAAATAAGGGTTTAAAAACAATTACTTGTTATAAAGAAAAGGTAGACAATAATAAAGAAAGAATAAATATACAATTGACTTTTGGGCAATTTAACATTATAGCTAAGTTATGTATTCGATCTTGAATTGGCTTTTTTCAGTGACTCACTTTTTTTGAAAAATAAACTTAAGATGGATTTTATTGGTAGATTAATTGAATGGTTGTGAAAAAAAAATAATACGTCCAAATTTCACTCTTTTTTTATGAATCATTTCAATAAATTTTATTTTTCTCCTAACTACCCTTTTTTTTACAGTACTGTGCCATTCTTCCCAGACATATATTGAAGGTACTTACGTATTAGAACCGTCTTCGCCAACGATCGCCAATGGTTTAGTAACTCATTGGCGACGGATTTAAATTTGGCGATAAAGATCAACGGATTACACCATTGCCGGGTTGCCATAACTGGCGGCTTAGCAATTCATTGGCGACAACTTCAAATTTGGCAATAAAGTTGGACGGTCTAATACGTAAGTACCGTATTAAATACAAATGCATAAAAGAACAGATTCAAATATAAATTTGATTGTTTAGAATTGAGAGTTTAGGACTAGTGAACTCTCCCCCTCCCCTCCACTATCATTTCATTGTTGTGACGAATTTATTGTAAAAAAAATTTGGGTTTTAAATTTCTACTTTAAGAAATTTCAAATACCTTATTGCTTACCATGTGCAGTCGATAGGTGAACGCGTATACTAAAATTGATAAGAAAACTTTGAAGAGACACACAAATAGCCAAAGATCCATGGCTGTCATGTAGCTGATGGTCGGAAGGCTGTTTCTGGCTTGGACCATCTGAGTCACCAGGGTCAGAAATGATGTTACTCCAAGTGTTATCCTAGCGGGAACTACACTGGCGTCTATCCAAAATGATGTCCAAGACAAGCAAACGACTAGTATACTTGGAACGTAGACATTAAGAATACTCCCACTAATCTTGCGAACAAATGTGAAGTTTGCATATAAGTAGGTGAAATTTTCTGTAAATATATATATATAAAATTAAGTTATGAATTTGAAGAAGTTAGAATAATCTATTTTTTATTATTGAATCCGCGAAGTTCACTTATATTAACTATATTTAAAAATAACAAAAAGAAAGAAAATGGTAAAATATTTATTTGAGATTGCAATAAACACATCGCTTAGAATAATATGACATTATTTCGAGCCGAAATAATTCACAAAACTTTGCGTAAAGTATATTGTGAAAGGACAGAGCAATTGTTGCTTCACGGGCAAGCTCCGTTGGAGGTAAGTTTCTCTCTTCGGATGTGGCAACAAGAAGAAAGAGAGATTTTGTAAATATGGCGAAGAAGAAG
>JAOUZG010029590.1:1497627-1523393 GCA_026289955.1 Argiope argentata
AAGAAGAAGCGTTTAATGTTTGTGCCGAGTTGTTTTGGTTTAAATATATGTTATTGTTTGTTTATTCATCGTTGTCATCAATGAACAAAACTGCCTACATTTATGTTCTAAGTCAATCTTAATAGGAACTAAATTTCTGGTGGACCAGAAGTGTATTTCCTATAAGAATTGACTTAGAAAATATATATTATAGTTTTCTTCTGCGTAGTCATCAATAAAAAAAACTGTCTACATTTATTTTTTAAGTCACTCCTAATAGGAACTAGTACAATTAAAGAATGTATGAAAAAGACCTTTTCTACGTTAGAGTACTATAGGCTAGCGTATATGACACACTTCAAGAAATTTTTACTTGGCATAGAAGTCTGTTCTTAAGAATGCGGGCAGATGCAGATAGAAATATATGTTGTTGTTACTTATGGCACTTGATTATTGACAAGATCCCCGCTGAGACAGTAGCAGATTTAAGCCGAAGGAAGCATCTCTTGTTTTTGAAGAAGCGCCAACTAGGGCCAAGAGTACGACTTAGCTACACACTCACCACATTTGCTTGCACATTCCCTTTTTACAGAGAGGCACCCTCACCCATTTCACAGATAGCACACAGAAAAAGAAAAATCCCGAACTGGGACCCCCAGAAGAAGAAGACATTCTCCCTTTGTCCCAGAAAGCCGGCTGGAAATATATAAGGAACGGAATTGAAATAACACAAAGTTTTATATTTACGCATTGGCAGTGATTCCAAAGGGATGGAAAATCTAAAAAAGCACTTCAGCATAGATTTCATCCGGGTTCCAAATCCTCGTTACTATAGGTATTCTTTGCCAAAAGATCCGGATTTGTTCTATATCACAAGCCTTGTTTAAAAATTAGAGAGATAATATTCTCTATACTTACTGTCCTCCCTGTCAGTACAAATTATCCAACAGTATTTCTTTAATGTTTTCTCGACATTGTTCAAATTCAGAATATCATCAATATCGTAGAGGTATCGCTCAATATCTTCTTGTTCTAATAAGGTTACCAGATATGTTGCATGTAAGCAGCTCATAGTTGGAACGGTTTAGCCCATTGAAGAGAGAACACGATAGCTGGAAACGATGGACGATTCTTTTTGAGTTTGGGGTATGTTTAATCCACCAGGGTCAAATGTTCTCCCTTGGATGTTGTATGAGGTTTTGGGAGAAGATCGATACATGTTGCTCTCGTCACCAGCCCACAATTAAAAATTACGATGTCCGCTGAAAACTAGCTCTAGTGTCATTTCAAAATGGGACGTTAATATAACTAAACTGGGCCAAACTAAAAAAGTAGATGTGTGTTTATTTCTTACGGATCTGAAAATTCCTACTTCGTATATTCATACGGAGCAAAGCCGGGCTTCGTCAATCATTGAATATAATGGTTATGATGATGTTGAATTGCTGGCTTGTTGTTGACTTCATTCTGTGTCCTCCAAAAGATCTCCAGGCTAAATTTATTAAGATATCACTCTGCATCCAAATGCTCATATGTTTAGAAGAGCAGTTTGTGAAGAATTTGTATGTATCAAGGACAACGTTCTTTTTGACAAGTAAAAGCACTAATGATGAATGGCACGAGGAAGAAGATATCATCAGTTGGAAATGGAGGGCTTTTTATTTCCTAATTTTTAATTCGATAGTTGCTTTCAACGCAGATTTTATATGAAATAATTATTGTTTCTCAGTTGGCAATAGCTGTTATTTCATATAATCTCGAGTCTAGCATCAGTTTCATCAACCACCCTGCGTTGTTGCCTCTCTTCATGATGCTGGGAGAAAATTATTCTGCTCTTAACAGGGAGGATTTAACCTCTTAGTTTTACTTGTTTGCCTTATGTTTTGTTTTTGTCTTGTGACTTGTATGCTCGCAAAACGTTTGCATTAAAGAATTTTTTCTCTGTAAACTTGAGGTATTATTTAAGTTTTTTGTGATTTTTCTACCCCATAAAATCTGTTTATTATAAAAGGTTGGATAAAACATTTTATTTGAACCCTGTTTGCGACACCGATTGCGTATGTATGGAATATGCTCAGAGGACAGTGCGTCACACTCCCTTCAGATATGTACCAATAATCTAGGGCTTATTTATTTAAGAGCTGACATCTACATAGAATACAGCTGAATAATTTAGTGTTCAGTAAATCCAGACTTTAAACTGACTGACTTGTTGCTGATCGCTGGTATATAACCTTTTATTTTTTAATAGCCATGTGTTTGTTTTTTCTAGTCGATACATATATTTTCCCTCCATTATTTTATTCTGCGCCGCAGGAATTCTATTTTTTTCCCGTTCTTTCTTGGTATTAAATATATAATTTCATTGTTCTGAATTTATGAACATGAATGTAGATCTATTTAGAATCAACAGTTACTTTAAGTACATTACCTTTTTCCAAGAAGAAGAAATTAGCATTAACTTGAAAATAAGAAAACATAATTAACCTTTCATAAAAGATTTTTAAAAAATTGAAAAACATTCTGTAATATTGCTTCCCTATTTACTTAGTGTCATTGTACGGATGAGTGTTTTGCGACAAAAATGAAAACTCAAGAAAGTTCCGAAATTTAATGAAATCTCTATTAATGTCTCTAGCTAAAACTTCAAGATACTTGTAAAGTCTTTCTGCTCTCTCTCGGAGGCTATAAAAGTACAAGAAAGCTTGAAGCAGTCAATTGAGGGGATTCTGCTAAAGGAGTAACATCTAGGAAACATTGCACCAAGATAGGAAAACGTGCATGAGCTCCATCATGCATGAATATCATGCCTTGCTGCACTGCGGCCAGCATGCTTTGCAACGTTTCTCTTAGGACGCGTAGCAGAAAAGCTAAGTATGTATCTCCATTCAAGCATTTGGACAGAAAGTGCATTCATAAGAGATAATCTCAGGAATTTTGTCAATTTTTGACTCTAAACCTGTACTGGTATTTCTATTATACTTCGATATGGGGATTATCCAACGACCACATTTATGCTTTATGTGTGTAAAAATTTTCCTTTATGTGTGTTCGATGAATGAGTTTCCGTGATATTCACCATCTCAGTATGGTTCCATCATCTATGTATGATAACAACGCATTCCATTGCAGTTTTGATTCTTCCTGATACCTTCCAACAATTCTCTGATTTCGGTCCATTTATAGAACGCTTGGTAAATTCGATTTCTTATAATAACTCCAAAAATGACTATAACCTAGCGCATCCATTCTCAGTATCCTATCTTCGTATGCTTTGATTTTCCAATTTCTTTCACATTTTTTTATAGGCTGTGTTTTTTGGAGAACAAAAATAAGAATTTTATAAGGTTGATATTATCTATAAAAAATTAAATACTATCGAATTTATAACTTATTCTGTTTTATTTTATGCTAATCGAGTCTGATGGCCAATTGGCTTAAAAGGAAAATGAGTCACCCCCCCCTTTTCATTTAAATTCTTTTATGAATAGTTTAACGGTCATGATACCTCCATGAAAATATTTTTAAGTATCAAATGATGATGGAAATTAAAGTCGGACCCTGATATATGTTCTGTTCATCGTGTAATCTAATCAAATTAAATCCCATGGCCTCATATTACTATTAAAAGCGTAACTTAAAAGGGTAATCTAATTTTCCTACTATTACAATTTCATCCCTTTCCCCCCTTATTCCTCAGCGATTGATTCGTCTAGAATATTGATTATATTTGATTTCAGATAAAATGATAACTCAAGGTATAAACATTTGTCTATAATTCCAACAAACTGTCTAATATCCGAGTTATTTTGTCTTACTTAAGGTATATTTATTGGGTATATGAACGTCACTGATTGAGGCAAATCCTACAAAACCACATTTGAATTGATAGTGTAAATATCCCATTCATCTATCTTTCGTGGCACTGCGGTTTCACTTTTTTCACAGATATTAAATACAGGATTATCATGAAATAAGTTACCTACTCCAAAGGGCTCTAAAATGTGTTCTATCGATTCAAATGAAATAAAATTTGAACAACATATTATGAAGATGATGCGCTTTACATTTTTTAAATAAAAAAATCATTAATACAAAAATTCAACAATAGGTGGCGTTGTAATACCCATAAAACTGTTTAATATGGTTTGTAAAAATGGTAAAATTAAAATAGCTCAATATGTCCTCCTTCATTTTCAACAATATGTTCTAATCGGTGAACCATGTTTTTCATAATTGACCGAAGTGACTCTGCAGGAATATTAAGAATAGGCCCCGAATGTTGTCCTTTGAGATCTTGTAGATATGATGACCTTTGACGGCGGATATTGTCCTTCAAATAACCCCACAATCAAAAGTCGCAAGGGGTAATGTCCGGCGAGGAGGCCATGCTAGTGGGAAATGACGGCTGATAATTCGTACTTTAGTGAAATGCTGCATTAACAATCGCTTTACATGACGATCCATATGAGGGTGTGCACCACCTTGCATGAAAATGATGTCTTGAAGGCATCCACGCTGTTGAAGAGTTATGATTACCAAATCTCTCAGTATGTCATAGTACCATTGATTTGCGATGGAGCAGGCTTGAATTCCATTTGAAGTTATCTCTATAAAGAAATTCGGTCCAATGACAAAGGTAAACCCCACCAAACTGTCATTTTTTCAGGATGCAAGGATTGTTCCTGGATAAAGCGAGGGTTTTCCTCTGCGCAAATTAGACAGTTGTGGAAGTTCACTTGCCCATTGAGGCAAAAGTGGGGTTCTTCACTCCGCAGGATGTTCCATAGCTAAGTTGTGTCAACCACCATTCGAGCCAGGAACTGAAATGCAAAAGTTTTATGGATCTCTAAGTTTCTGTCCTGCAACAGATGCACAGATTTGATTTTGTGTGGATATAAGTGCAAAATCTGCTGCGCGATTATTTGTGCAGTTAAATGCGGTATATCCGGAACACGGAAAACAACTGGCAAACTCACACTATTATGCGGCGACTGACTTCTGGCTTCAACGAGAGCGGTCGCAACATTTTCGACGCTGGAAGACGGGATTTTTTTCGTCTTCTACCTTAAAGAATGTCAACTTGCCATCCTTTTTCAAATTTCTGTAAAATCTCGTGTAGAGTACAAGGAGACATCGGACAACTTCGTATCTATTTCCTTCGACGAAATTCCTTTAGAGCTTCAACGGATTTGGCTCTGGTAGAACAATTTCACCAGTAGCGCTTTTTCTTGAAACGTAGTCATTACGGAAAGAGAAGAAACTAATTTTTGTGCAGAATCCACCTTTTTTTTTTCAATGAAAAATATAATAGGCAAGCGCTATAATGCAAATTATGTTTCATAATTTCAATGTGTACAAAGAAATTCCATTTGTGTTGCATCGTCATCTATTGGTGAATTTTTAATTAATAAAAGTTAAGCACATTATCAGAATAATCTATAGTTCAAATTTTATCTTATTCAGATCAGTAGAACACAATTTATAGCCCTCTCAAGTGAGCTAACTTATAACTTATTTCGTGCTTACTCTGTGCAATCCCTTTTCTTTAGCTTTCAACACTGGAAGAAAATCCAGAGATTCAATGCTTGATGAGACAATAAAAACTGTTTGAACTTCAAGGCAACAGATCAGAAAAATATATGCTTAAAAAACTCCCAGAATTCAAGAAGATTTTGTACAATTATAAAATTGATAGCATTATAAGAGAATTTCTTGAATTTCGATTCTGTAATAATTTCTGAAGTTATATGGGGAGAAAAAAGAAAATTGTATGCAGTTTTTAATTAATTAAAAATCTAATTAATATTTCACACATACAAAAAACAGTTGAAAATTTTCCACCTCCTTGAACTGTATAACCCATATTTGGTAATTATAAATCCAACAATCTGGTACTGCGATCTAAGCCACCATTTCCCTCCCCACACACTCATCTTTATCAGTATAATGTTACAAGCGGGCGAGCGGCACGAAAACTCGCCAAAGTTGGCCACGTTTGGCGAGGAGCCTCGCGCCAGCTTGATTGGTTTGGCGAAAGGAATAGTCTAGTAGCCGCTAGATTGTTCGCGTTGTTTTGAGAATTTTCACGAGATTCAGGTGCACGCGCTTCTCGGCTATATAAGGACGAATAGCCGGAGCGAGTTAGTGAGTTGCTATAGTGATTTGATCGAGTTAGTTGAGAGTTTGCTCTGAAATAAAAAGCGTCTCGCTGGACTAAAGGATTTGTGAGCTGTGTTTGCGTTTGCTGTTAACGCTGTGTTATTGAACTCGCTGTGATTAACTGTTGCTGTGCTATACGATAGCTGTTTTGTAGTCTGTTTTTATCGTGCGTAAGACTTGAATTTACGCTGTAATTGACTGTTGACTGCTGAATTGTACTTATCTAAAATTTTTACTTTATCAATTATCCTGTAAATAGCTGTAAATAAATTTGTTTGTGCTGTCCTCAAATAAAGTCCATTCCATCCGAACCCTCTACGCTAAAAACGTAACAATATATTTTATAATAAGCAAATAATATTAATATAGCGATTTTACATACGTCCTGACGATACTTCTATTGCTTTATAAGTTTTTGGTGGTCGAAGCTCATATTTCAAAGATTGTATTTCATGCGTGAATGACACTCCCTTGAAATATTTTTTGTAATTATCGTCCTCTGTCACCCAGTGCAAGAGCACTCTTCTGTCTGGGTTTGATACTAAAGGAGGAAGAAAAAGAAAATAAAAAACATAATATTTCAAATAATTCGACAATATTTAAATACAGTAATATAAAACCGAAATGAAACTATAACAATTTTTTAATTGAAATCTACAGCATTGCACTTGCTAATAATCCTATATTTTAGCAACAAGAAACAACTTTGAAGAATGGCTTTCTTCTAGTTAATTAGCAATGCAATAATAATTGATTGGGAGAATCTATATACAGTTTATAGAAGTGAATTTGTTTTTTTTTAAATAATCCTGTACATTACTTCTGTTATCAAAGTCCGATTTTTTTATACGAATACTTCGCTTGAAAGAATGAATAAGATACCAAGGTATTAGACTTCCTCCTAATTTTTTACATAGTTTTTCCAAATAAGTTAAGTTACTTTCCAGCACGGTTAGTTCAATCACTGGAAAGAGCATTTTACTATAAACTCTGTCGAGTGCTGATCATGTGAAGCGTCAGTGATCTCAGAGCTAGGTGACAAACTTGGTGATCATTTGGCAACAAAATAGATTTTACTGGGAAATTCTAGAATTTTAGCAATTCATCCAATAGGAATAGAGATACGCCTGATTGGTCCAGAACCTTCTTTGCCCATCTCCCGGGAGCTATGAAAGGCCAGTAGTCTCAAGCTGTAATCAGTCAGTAGGAGTCGTAGTCGTGTATCGAGTCGTGGAGATGATAACGAAGCAACGACGAAATAGTTCAGCGAAGAACAACGTTGTGTGGAACTGAAGTGATTGTTGATTTGAGCTATGTACAGAGTCCTGGTATTTACAGTGGAAGCAGCATCGAGTCTTATGTGGAATAGTCAGTCGTGTACTAGTGAGTCGGGAGTTGGTTAGAACTAAAGCAAGGAGACAGTGAAAAATTGCAGACGTTTCAGAGGTCGTAGAGTGAAGCTACGTGAACTCCCTCCTTCTGCTGAATTCTGTCTAGCCACTTTGTGCGTTATGGTTGTTATGGCTACTGATTACTTCTCTGGGCTACTGTGAAGTAGTAATGTGCTGTTGTGGGTTTCCTGTGTTCGTCTAGGCTTTATATAGCTATAATCTTTGTATTCGTCATTTATGCCTTTGTGTTTAATAAAAAATTTCGTTCGTTATTGAGGCCTGCTGATTGTTTGCACACCATACACCCACTACCAAAGAATCCGGTTACTTTACGGACTTTGTGAAATTGAAGTTCCGTAACAGTTTACGTGAAAACTCTTCATTTGCATATAATTTATTTAAATATCAATTAAATTAAGCCATTATATATAATATAAATACAATTCTTAAATGGAAAAATCATATACATATATATTTTCTAAAACTTACAAAGTAATCGTAAAGAAATCATTCGGGAATTCTATAATTTTAAATCTCAATTTATTATTTTAAATCTTTATATAGAGTAAAATACTTGCAAAATATAAAATAGAATCAAAACAATGATCAATTATAAGTAAGTTTTTCAGCCAAGAAATATTTTGATTATAAATTTATCATATCATTGCCATATCTAAATCATATGCCAGTTCATGAATGCGACCTTAGAAATCCCGAAAACCATTTGAAGAATAATGTGACAGAACTCGCTTTTATTAACTTTTTTTTCGCTAACTAAGATAAATATATCTAAAAGGTAATTTACATTATCGATATTTTTGGAAATCTTTTATGCAATAACATTCTAATGATCCTTTTTCTGTTTAATGATAGCCATAGTATAAATTTGCTCACATGAGATTATTTTAAAAAGGATATCACGAACATAACAGAAATTCACTACCGCAAGTTATTTAAAAGTAGCTAATGTAAATTTTGCCATTTCTTTTACAAAATATCTAAATTTTACGAAAGATAGCCGTTTGTTTATAATTTATTTTTCTTATTACCATATTCTACCTTTCGATACCAAATATAATGGATTTTATTGACTAATCGGATAGTAAATATCAGCAGTGGCTTTAAAGAAAATGAATTCTATAAACGATTGAATACAACGGAGTGGGCAAATGGTGTACATTTCAAAGAAATTAGAAGACAAAATGACAATAATGTTGTTGAAACAAAGAATATTCTTTGAAAATACAAAGTTAGCAGCACTAGATGGAAAAGTAATTTTCCTTCTTTTGGAAGGGAATACGAATTCATTTTTGAAAATTGGGGGGGGGGGAATCAGAACACATCGTTTTTTTAAAAGGATAATGGGAAATTTTGATTTGATTGAAATAATGTAATATTCTGCATCTCTTCAGATAAAAGATTTTTTTTTGACGATTTCTGTATGTTCGTTTTTTTAACAATGATCCTCAAAATTAAAGAGATTTTGAAGAAGAGATTAAAAGGAGATGAATGAAAAGTATACATGAAAGTATACATTTTCGAATGAAAAGTATACATGAAAGAAACTCTTAAGCGACAAAACAAATGTCTTGTTATTGCAGTCACTGATAATAATAATACTTCGAATTAGAATAAATAAGTATTCGATCATGTTTTATATAAAATTTGGTCTTCTTATGTTACTTCAATTATAATTCAAATTTTTATAATGAGGAAGCAGAAAGTATTCGATAAGTCTGTACGTAGAATAAAATATAGTCCCACTGAGCCCCTTTTATACCTTTTATATATAACTTTTTTTAAACTATAACTTTTATTATTTTTCCTATCAATATTTGCTACTTATAACTCTTGATATATATCATATCATGTTTCAGGATGTATTTCATATTTATTAAAATAGATTAAGAGCATGTTTTCTGAAAAGAAAAAAATGTTCAATGTTAAAACATAGTTTTCTGAAAATAAAAGGATTCAAATATATCTAAATTAAATTTGATAAAAATTATTATTTCTTTAATTAAAAACAATGTCCAGTTTAAGAATTTTTTTCGGCCCCTAGCAGCATGTATTGAGACTTTCTTTTAATAAATTGGTTAATTTAATTCAGCATTCATAATATAAAATTTTTTTATTATTACTTTAATTTTTTTAATAAATTGATGAAATTGTATAAGTTTATTTATTGATACTCAACGTACAAATTATTTTTTTTGCAAGTAATTTTTATGTGTATAAAATCTGCAACTATTAAATGAATACAATGAAATGTGTGAAATATTAGGATATAACTAACGTTTTTTCATTTGCATATAAATGTTAACTGCATTCGAATATTTCATAATTAATATCATTTGTATTTTTTATAAATTTAATAAGAAATTAGACCAATAACATACTTTTTAATCGACCTGGTTGTCTGGTTTGTTGAATGAAAAAATCGACCGATATTTTAAACAATTTGCAATTGATTTCTTTATTTTCGAAGTATTCGTCTGAGAGCACTTAACGCTGAACGCTCCAAACGATCTATAGAGCTTTCTACTAAAAAATAATTATGAAAAAAAAAATGATGCGCTAATTGGTGATAAAGTAAGATTGTGCAAAGTTTTAAACAATTGACATTTCAAATGATCATTTGGAGTCAAAACTTACCCATGAGGAAATTTTTTCATTACAAGACGAATGCTGCAATTGTTCATACTTGACAAAGAGACGTTGTTTAGAATATTTGAATGAAATTAAGAGAAATGCTATTTGAGTGTAATAAAGTTGAATTTTGTTTTGAAACAATGGAATGAAATTTTGATTCGCGATTATTACTATCTGTGTCAAAAGTTCAATCCGAACAACTGGTTGCAAACGATAAATTCTCCCGTACGAAACAGCAAAATCTTTTCTTTACTTCTAAAAGTTATGAGAACAGTTTTTCTGGAATATTCATGGTGTAGTTTTTAAAAATCTTTAATGAAAATTCGAATTGTTACTGGAGAGTGTTATATTTTGTTGCTGTATAAATTAAATAATAAAAAGTAGGGGAAAAGACTTCACCTGGAGAAAAAATAGTTTTTTTTCTCACTTTGATAATCTTCCATCTCACGCTTCATCAATAGTCAACTCAATTTCAGCTAAAAAATTCTGTCACCAACACACCCATTCTCCAGATTTGCCTCCTTCATATATAACTTCAGTTGGGTAATACATGTGTTGCGTCACGATAAAACTCCGTGAGAGGTAAGTTTCTCTTTTGGGAAGTGGCAACAAAAAGTGAAAACGATTTTGTAAATATGTCTTCGGAGAACTTTGCGATGTGTGGTGTTACAACTCCATCGCATATGTTTATACTAGAAATCCTGTATGCATAATTCTGTAAATAATTTCACCTTATTAAACGCTTTAGTATTGTTCCGATATACTTTCTTCAATTTAATTTTATAATAACTTGCATTAATGTCAATTCATACGTTCGACGTGACTTCATTTTGGCGCGAAAAGAGCGATCGCAGTTGAGGTGAGTCATGCATATTTATTTTCATTGCTCATTAGTTTTCCGATTTGCTAGATAATTTGGCGCCCGAACAGGGACGCTGGAATTGAGTCATAATATATGTTTTGATAACTGAAAAAGGATTTAGTTTGAACTCTTGCTGTTTAAATATTTATGGGCTCATTAAATGAAATGTATTATAAGAAAGTGATTCTAATAGCATGAAAACCAATTGTTTAATAAATGAAATTTTCATATTTCAGAGGTAAGTGTAATACTTACGAAGCGAAATCTTCAAGAAGCATTCTTGAATGTCAA
The DNA here is from genome assembly GCA_026289955.1 of Argiope argentata. Lineage (NCBI taxonomy): Eukaryota > Metazoa > Arthropoda > Arachnida > Araneae > Araneidae > Argiope > Argiope argentata. The sequence continues at coordinate 1,508,965 of JAOUZG010029590.1, forward strand.
TCGGGTAATATATGAAATTCATATAGCATCCTACAATGAAGTTGTACCTGCGGATTGTAAAACGATTTTTAAAAAATTATAAATAATTCGAAAAAAATAAATAATTCAAAATAAAGAGCGATAAATAAACTTCTCTAAAATGTAACGAAACAATTTTTTCCTGAGATCATTCAAACTATTGTTGCTCTTGAGAAAAGCAGCAATAATTTGCAGTGTATAGCTGATTCAGTTAAAATTTTCAATATTTACATTAGAATAACATGAATTTAAATATAGATTTTAGCTTCTCTAAAGAAGGGAAAATTGTTCTTGAGTCTTTTTTTAATAAGTTATTGAATCTACGAGCAATTCCATTTTCAAGATTTTTACATTTTACTTTAAACGATAGCACATGTATATGCTGTATTTGTTATCAAGGTTTAAACAAAGAATATTATTTGTATATTGTAACAACTAACGAACTGACACAATCTGCACTATGGTGGATGGCACAGAAAAAATTATCATATTATTTTTGTGAAATAATTACACATTGAATACTTTTACCCGCCCTCAAGCACCCAGAAAAGTCTGAATAAGCGGACCGCCTGAGTTTCGGTGAGAACTGAGGTTGCGTCTTAAGGTCATCAAATGCCACGGTGCAACCTTTTCCGTGAGAAGCAAACACCGTCATTGTTAATGGATAGTCGGCCCCACACCATTTATGTACTCATTCGAGTAGCGAGAATCAACCACAATACTGGAAGCTTCACATCCTCATATCTGAGGTACCCACTGTGGGAAATAATCGAAATCTTCACTTCTTTCTTCACTCTATGTATGTTGAATAAATGTATTCCTACTAAAACTAAACATTGGATGAGTTTAGATTGATAAATTAAAGCATATGCCTCCGGTGGGCGTGGTTTATATGTGGCAGACAAGCATTTAATAAAAATATATCTAAATATATCTAAGATATATTTTATCAAGCATTAAATAAAATATATCTTACTCAATTATTTTACTATCTTTTTTGAAAATATCAAAATACTTTACTCAAAAATATCTTGTCCGAAGTCTTGAAATTTTATATAATGTTCTATAATAAGCTGTTACAGAATTTTTTAAAAGCAATAAGTTATGGTGAATTCTTCGTTTCGCATGATTAAATTTATGATCAAATAAATTGTAAAAGTTTAATCCACCAACTAACTTTCTATCATTCATTAAATAATACACACATTTATATTAATAAAAGTAACTAAAATAAAAAATCTTTATTAACGAAAGTAGGAATAGATTTAAAAAAAAAAATGTTTTTTATGTTGCTTGTTTACTTTATAAATACTATGGTTCGAGATCTTACCTGGTAGCCCTGTACAAATCACCATTCCTCAACACTGAGATGAACTGATTGGGTACTGAAAGGCTGAACAAAACCCCGGACCTCACGTTGTCGAATATGATATCGGGCGTCCACAGCTGGTGGACAACTGCGTCAGGAATGCCTATTTGTGCTACAGCGTCCCCATTGGTGAAGCAACTCAGATTCAACCGTCGGTCATGCCAGATTTCCCTCATGTATGTCTGGACACTGAATTCCTGCGAAATAAAAAGGAATGTGTTCGCTATTACCTGCCTTCACTAAAGATTACAGTGACTTACGTCATGTGTTTTAGAACATCTTCTATATTAATAAAAATGCAACTCGAAATGCGTTGTTAAGCGCAAAACTGGAGAACGGCTTGACCGGTTCGGCTAATTTTTAAAAAAATATTTTCGTTAAGGCGCGAGGATGGTTCTTATGGAGAGAAAAAAATAAAAAAACTGAGAGGAGACTAGTTAAAACGACACTTTTCTTACTTTCCCTCCAAAAATCTTCATTTCCTTCCCCCACACCAACTGAGTTAGATAGCAGGAAGTAATAAATTATTTGTTTAGAAAGAAATGCGCGAAGTCAGTTGGTTTTCATTCATAGATAACGGGATGTTTAAAAAAGAAAGAAAATAGTTGTTTTTATTATTAGTCTGTATGAATATTTAATCTATGCCTGCTCAAAATAAAGTCTGGGCAGGAAAGAAAGAAAGTAATTACAAAGGAAAAAAGAGGTTTATAGAAAGAAAAGTAGTGAAGAAAAAAAAAAAAGAATAGAAAAGAAAAGAAGGGTGTGTGTGTAACCATTATTTCGTCTTTGCGAGGCATTTTCCAAGCTGTCTTTACGCTTTTGCGTCTCTTGAAAACCAATTGTGTCTTTATTTGTTTAGTCTGTTTACATTTATGAAAATTTTAATCTCATTATTCTATAAAAAACGTAGAATTTTAGACATTTCCCTCCCCCATTTAAGTAAAATATCGATTCCGGTACAATCATTGTTCGGATAGAAAGAGAAAGGCGAGTTGTACAGTGAACAGATCATCTGAAGAAAATTATACTAAATAATACTATAAATGAATTATATGATTATCAAAATTTGTTTGGTTTAAAAATATTTTGGCGAAAAACCTGTTATGAGACACAGCTACATAAAGTATTAGTGAGCATTAATACTGGCGAACCGACTGGTCGCCAAAATCGGTTAGTAAAGAATAAATATAAGTCGCGTTTTGCAAAATTGCGATAGTTAAAACAGAAAGAGACCCCACCAAACCTCCCCCCCCCACCAAACTGTAATATTCTGATTACGAGATTAATTATTTAAAAGTAAGACATCGTAAACAAACTAGAATATGACATCATTTCATAGAAACGACAGACAAAACAATTGATAGCAACTTTAAATAAATAATTAAATAACAATTTAATTAATTAATTTACAATACTGGCAAAACAAACCTGAAATATCATGGGTCAGGTGACTCACTATCTACCAATAAAAGATAAATATTTTTTTCCTTAAAATTTTGGAGACACCAAAACTACTAACCAAAACAACACCATATTCTCACATGATAATAAGATCTTGCATTTTAGGAAAAAAACGTTTGTTTAAAAAAATGGCAAAATTCATCTCAATATTATGAATAAATTTAAAAAAAATTTCATAAAATAAATATTTAATATTCTTTCCAGTAGAAAATTATAATAATTATATTTTTAAGTGAGAATATTCCAAAAGGAAGAAAATAACTTTAAAAAAATCGAATTCATGCTTTACCTGCATCACCATCGTATTTTTAATTAGTATGCTTTCGAACTTAAATATTGAAATTTTCTTACGCCATGAACAGTGTAAACATATGTTTTATAACTGAATTGTACTTTTTGTTAACCTCAAATTAAAAAAAAAAATGTATATCAAAAGTCTAGCTTTCTTTTCCTTCTTCCTCTCCAGGCACTATTGCTTGAATAGAGAGAAAAAAGAGAGTTTTGATTATTCTGTTCCCACAGAACTCTAAGATGTTTGATACATACCATACTGGATTCATCAATTCTGTCAATATCCATTATACTCAGATCTATGTATAAAGGCACCGGTTTTCCTGAAATAAAGGATAAAATTAATGTAATGAAAAGAAAAGAAAATTATCGAAATTAATGAGTCAAAAACTCAGTAATATGTAAATTTCAGAGGAAAATTTTCGATAGTGAAGATTTTAAAGATTTTGAGAAAATGTTTCTTACCACCATATCGAATCAACCCTAAATAACTTTTGAATGAAGAAAATAATCAAATAATGAAACTTTTAAAGTAAAAAAAAAAAAAAAAAAAAAATGGCGGGAAGGTGGTTGAATTTTTTGATCGAAGCAAAGCAATGTGATAAGGTTTTTGGCTTGATTAATCTATATTCTATTTGTAAAATTTACTATCATATTACATTTATTCCTAATTATATACTACTGATAATAACAGCACAAAAAAAGTTTTTTCTATAGTAGTAACATATAAATCTCATAATAAAGTAGTGAAAAGTGTAAAATAATCTTAGCAGTGATTAAAAAAATATATTGACATTCCTGAAAATTGTTAAAATAAAATTGATAAATACAAAAACATCGCTTTTTGCATTTTTAAGTGGTGTAAAAATAATTTTTGTGCAACATTAAAATTTTAATTAATTTTTAATAAAAAATTGATTAAAATTTATTGAAAAACTCTCCAAAAACTCTAAAGAGGAGCTACAAGCCAAGTTAAGTAATTCTAGATCTGTCTGCCCTTAGGAAAAATAATTAATTTCTCACGAAAGTTTATTACAGATAGTATGCACCTATAACCATTATTATGCTAAAATAATCTCAGTCGAGATAATTTTCCGAATGACGGACATGAAATTTGAAGTAAGACCACAGCTGGTATCGCAAAACCACATACCAAATTTCATTCATTAACTTCGTCGCGTTTTTGAGTTATTCCGTTACTTGCATCAGAAAGTACAGACGGAAATGTAGACAACCAATTCTTTGATTGCCTGCGAGAAAAAACCAGATTTTATATTTATTCTTTGAAAGGATTTGATGCAAAATTTTATAACAATCTTCTTTTTAGTCACTTGTGTACCAAATTTTATTCATTTTTTTTTCTCTACACTTGTGTACCAAATTTTATTTATGTCGCTATTTGCGTTTTAAATGAAAACCTTAGATTCTTTTCCAGTGTGATTATAATACTTATGCTTTAAGCGAGCATACCGAGTTCAATTGTATTCAAAAAGTTGAACAGACAGATTTCTTTTAAATGAATTTCGTTGAAATTCTAAGAAAAGATTTAAATTGTGAAAATTTGTCAAAATCTTGAGTTTGAATTTTTTGATAATTACAATATTTTATCTTTGTATACTTAGTGAGCAAGAACGTTTTTTTTAAATGTAAGTAATATTTTTTAAAAAAAGATTAAAATGAAACCTACTATGCGCATTTCAATGTATCATGTTAGAACATCATTTCTTGAACGGTCAAACACCACGTGCTCGTGCGAGTTAGATTATATTTTTATTCATTTTAGTCGTTTCGTCGAATGAGTCCCTTTGGTATTGAAAAAGGATTAAAAATACTTCGTCTCGTATTTATTGCTTAAAAAAATATAACATTTTTTATTTCATTTCATATAATCAAGTGCTCAAAATGACATTTTTTTTTTGTTGTATTTGCTGTAGTCATTAATTTAATTTTTTTAAAATCCGAACTTTTGTAGATGCAATAGAAACAACGCTATTAAAAGCGTTAATTTTTATTTTACGCCTACGGATTTTTGTTGACGCTAAAAAGCTCATCCCAGAAAAAACATCATGTTCTGACATGATAATAAATAAAAATGTCAGATTATTAAAAAATTTTAGAAAATTATTATTGTCCAGTTCAATGCTGAAACTCACTAAATAATATCAAAAATTCTGTTGTTTTTTAATCAAATATTACGAATATGTTCAAATTTTTTCCTTCGAAATCATGTAATAATAGTTTATATGTTTTTTATTATTAAACCAATAGAGAGAAACTTCTAAAAAGCAAATTTTTTTACCATTCTCCTGCTATACTTTTTAAATATTCATAGCTGTGTCAGATAATTTATAAATAAATATTTGAGTCCTTCGAAATGTAATTTTTTTGAACAAATTATGCTATTGTTTTATTCATATTTTTATGAGAGAAAAGAGATTTTCGAATTCCAATTCATCACTTATCCCATTTGTTCTTTTTATATATAAAAAAGTTAAGTTACTTTCCAATTCGGCACTCATAGCAACAAATAAAAACATTTCCAAACCTATTATTTGCATGTTTTTGTCTGACATATCAAAGTGCAATTATTTCATTTTTAAATCAATGCAAAGTTACGATATCAATCTAGTTTTAAATAAAAGTAAAATTTTAATTGAAGGAATTGTCATTGAACATTTCACTATCTGCATTTTGTAAAAAAGTTTTACTATTTAAAACACTGTAATTACTATTTACGATGAATTTTTAATAATTCATCGTTTTTGTCTTAATGGGAACAAGTAACAAATACTTAAATAGATGAGCAGGTTTTTCCATCTTTACTGCCATAATATTATCCTTATGGAAATTACTCTTTGCATTTGTAATTTTACGATTGATTTGAAAATCAAATAAATAAGGTTCTATTATTAGTCAATGGACGCAATAATAACATTCATAAATATATCATAAATTAAAATCATGACACTATTAACTATTTAACATAGCTTTTAAAAAAATTATATTTTTTGTAGTGAGAAAAAAAAATAACACCAAAATTTTTATGCATTATAAACGTTTCCTTTAAAAGAAAATTTCCGTATTTTATACGTATTCAGATTTTATTTCAATTTGCGCTTGTTCGAATAAAAAAGCTACAAAGAACATTTATCGTAATTGGGAAAAGATTTGACCACTAAAATATCCATTTTATTTATGTTTTTACCTGACTCGAGAAAAAGCCCTCCCTGCAATATTGTAAATTTGAAAGAGAATATGATAGCTTAAAAATCCACTGAGCAATATTATGCTACATGATGTGCCACCTGGGAAGCTAAAAACAGAGTATAGCAGAATTTTTCAAGAAAGAAAATGGGGTAAAACTTATTTTGCAAAAGTCGGGTACAAAATGTACACAATATGAAGTTTTCTATAAAATGTTGTTGTTTATAAGGGCACTTGCCAGGAACTAGCTCGCTGACAAACACAGCGATTTTAAGCCGAGGGTGCGTCTCCTATTTTTAAGTAGCACCAACTAGGGCCAAGAGTTAGGTCTTAGGTACTCACGCACCACATTCGCTTGCAAAGCCCCTTTTTACAAGGGGACGCATTCACATATCTCACAGATAAAACAAGTGAAGAACAACTATGCCTGAACTGGGAATCGAACCTGAGACGCCCAGATCGCTGGGAAGACGCACTACACCTATACCAGGACGTTGGCTATCACTTGCTTGCATTAATTGTAATTCTGAATGAGGACTGACTTTTATGTTGATTGGTTAAATAATCTTATTTTACAGTAGATGGTTTGCAGTTTATATTGTAGTCCAAAACTTCACCGAGGAACAGCTTAGAAATGAAGATGAGAAACTTTCCGTATTGTGGAAGGTTTTTCCACTCAATTGGGCACATAAATTAAGGGTGTCGGCTACCGTCTATTGATGTACGGATTTGATTCCCACATGAAAGACTGTACCGTGGCTGCTTATGGTTCTTGGGATTCAACCATAGTCACCCCCAGAGTAGCTGCCGTGACAGCCCGGTCAATCAAATGCAATCTGAAAGCCTTTATATTAAGCAGTGTGGAGTGGTCAATGGGGTTATTACTGTCCCATATCCAGGGCAAGTAGTAACAGTTGACAAGTTTAGAAAAAATTATTTCTAATAATAAAATGAAAAAATCATTAAGTATATTTTTAATGCATCTTATGAATGAATATGTTAATTATTAAAAAGAAGTAGTTCAAAAAATTGCTATAATGAACCCCGATTTTTCCTAATGAAAACAGCTTTTTTAAATTTCAAACATGAGCGGTGTAAGGAAGTCGCCAATTTGTCTCCTGCTGGAAGAGACACATGATCGAACAATGATACTCCTATCCAGCGGTGAGGCTATTCAGCCTTTGTTACCCATTGTGTTTCTCCCGTTCTTAGAATTTGAGAAGGACAGATAAGGGACCTCACATGTTTCCGGCTCATTAAAGCAGCGAACCGGGTCGAAATACCAGACGGGACTAATTCATCTGTGGACCACCCCACTGGACCCGATAATGAACAGATGCGGTTTACGACCATTGAAGAAATTAGTGTTTCCTGGAACCCATTAAAGAAAGAATCCAGGTGCAATCTAAAGGGCGGATGTCTCAGAAATCTTCCCACGATGGTGGCGCGAGTGGAAGTAGAATGATTGGACAACCGGCATCTCCAGCGAGCCAATATCAGCCTGAGAGGTGGAGCTTCGCGACCGTTAAAAAGGGGTTCAAGAAGCTGATCTGGGACAAGCTGATCTGGAGGACGAGACGAGCCGTGAGGAGTGCTGATGTGAAGAGAAACCGGGTGATCTCAAGTTTGCTACAAGATCTACCGGAAGAAATCCGTAGATCTCTGGAGCTACAGGCAGTAGCTGAATACGCAGACAGTTTGTGAGTTCCCGGCCTAGTTGTCGAACAGACAATCCTTTGTAAATATTCCTGTATATAATCTAGATGACGTGTTTTTTGTGTGTTAAGCTGTAAATAAAGCCTCTGTATATAATACGCTACCATTTCATTTGACCCGCCCGTGGTCAAGTCTTTACAGCGGTTTCCAATTTCAGAAGGATAAATGCTTTTAAAACTTTGATGTAGTAAAAATTCTGTTTGGCATATTTAAGAAAAGATTCACTAACCTGGAATGGTAGGAGAGGCCTGCTTATTGTAATCTGGTGGGAAAATATCTTCCATTCTGAAAAATATAAAATGAATCATTTCTTGCAACTTCAAAAAGTATTTAAATCGTAATTATAACAAAATTCATTTATTTAATTATGTTATAGTTAAGATACTTGTTTTCATTTGTGAAAAAAGTTTGCTTATAAATAATTGTTTTAAATTTTATTTTATAAATTTCTCATTTGTATGATATACAAACAAAAAAATGCCTTTATCAAAAAAAAAAAAAAAAAAAAAAAAAAAAAACCTTGGAAATTAGATGCATTTTAGTAATTTAGGTAATCTCGAGTCCTTTTAAAATTCTTTACTTTGGATGAAAATAGGTTAATTGTTGTTAATTTTTTAGTATAAGGATGCTTACTTTATTATATTATACAAAGGCTTCAAAAATTATGTTGTTATTGTTACTTATGGCACTTGCCATAGACAAGCCCCCTGCTGATACAGCAGCAGATTTAAGCCGAAAGGAGCGTCTCTTGTTTTTGAAGTAGCGCTAACTAGGACCAAGAGTACGACTTAGCTACACACTCACCACATTTGCTTGCACAACCCCTTTTTACAGGGGGCGTAGTCCCACATCTCACAGATTGCACACAGAACAACCATGCCAGAACCGGGACTCCAAGGACACGAGGAAAAAACGCTACCTCTGTGGCAGAAAGCCGGCTCAAAAATTATTCCATTGATAAACAAAGCATAGAGACGTACGTTGGTTTGCGAAACAAAGATAAAAAAAGTTTGTAATCTCTCATTACAAATCTGTGAATTGTTAGATCATAGTTTTTAATTCATTGACATTCTCGCACAAATTCAAATATCATCCCAGAATATACTTCATATATTATTAGTTCGGCAAAAACTTTTCGCAGAATATTATGCATGGTCTTCTACAATACAACTTATTTCAAGTTTAAAAAATTCAAAATAAATAAATTTGCATTTTTTAAACTTGGCTTAGAAAATTACATAAAACTCTTTTCTTTTTACAATAGATTCATTAAACTTTAAAATATATGCTTTTAATCGTCATTGAACGAATAATGGGTCAGCTATAAATATTGGTTTTATTTTATTTCCGTTGTATTTCTTATACAAAACTTGATGCCTTTGGTTAGTCCAACGAAGTAGTTTTAAACATCAAATTACGATAGACATTAAAACCGTATTATTTTAATAACCTTAAGCTTTTTCTATTTATTGTATACATGAACTTAAAAATAGATTCAAGCTACATGATTTGATAATACTATTAAAAACTTAATTTCCAAGATATTCTATGTTCAAACTGTAAATTGTGTTTCTTGATATGCAACACCATTTGTTAAGAGCGCCTTTGGCTAAAATTTAGATTTTATATTAAAACATACTAGAGCTATAACCTTCTTTAAGAACTCTAAAGTTGGAATTAATTGCTCGAGAAATCAATATACTGTTTTTGTGTATGGCAAAATCTTGTAAATGGAATTGTAAATAAGAGAGCGTAAAATGGAGTCAGATTAAAGACGAGTGAATTATTTTATATTAAGAAACCGCATCTTTGAATCTTAGAGGAGAAACGACTGAATGAAATAAAATTCAGAAAGAGTCTCAACGCCATCTTATTTCGCATATAAATTATACAGATAACAAGCAAAACCTTTTCCTCTCAACTCTTAACAATTAAAGAAAATTAACCGATTACTTATTTAATGGAACAGTAAGAACTGTTTAAATTTGAATGCAATAACATTAAGCTGTACGGTTTAAGTTATTAGCAAGTAGTATTAAAAAAAGTTTTAAAGTCAATTCCTACTTTAGGCCAACAAATAACATTTTTATTTTAGTTACTTTCTATTAAAACATTACAATTACTATAAATAATTTATCAAAAAATGATTGATTTTAGCCGGAATAGAACTTGCATGCTTCACCTTCACATGAAAAATACTGAAAAACTTGCATTTTACCGATTGAGGTACTGCCTGTTGATTTCAATTCCCATTACAAACTGCTAAATCTCTATTAAAAGTATAAAAAATTTAAATTTATCAAATGAATTATTATTTGAAAAAACTGTATTAACATCAAATGTAATCCACTACAAGTTAAAAAAATGTATTTGAACTTGAGTGGATGAATAAACAGTCTTTGATTAAAGATTGAAAATTTGAGCAAGTTATATAAATAGGGAGAGTAGGAATTGAAAAAGCAATGAAAGTATTGAGTGCCAGATACATGTAAGGACGTAAAACTACGACTAATTCTGAACTTTGTTGAAGCAAGTAGAAAAAGATTGAATTAACACCCAAGAAAATAATTGAAAATAGTGAAAAGATAAAAATGATACAAGATCCTAAAACAACGAGATTTCGAGATAAGGTTTAATAAGTATCAAAACATTCCTAGTATGTGAAAAGAATAAAAAGTAAATAATTAAAATGTGAATAAAATTCAACGTAATGGATCATTTACTCAAGATATTAGATTTAAATAACCATCTTAAAATGGAGTGCAAAGGTTAAATTAAAAACCGGATACAATTAAATTTAAGAATTGCAAAAAGAAATCTAAAGTTGAAATTAGATTTGAACAAATTTTACAAACAATTGCTGAATAAAATATAAATGCACGCGCAAATGCACGAAAAATACACGCGCACAAAAAGGTTTGAGAATAAGTGGATCAAGTCTGATCACTGAGCTAATACAGCTCATTTATCTTTTGAACTGTCTTTTGCTTTGAAAAAGAAAGGTTTAATAAAAATGCAAATTTTAAAAGTTTAAAAAATCTTAAATTTTTTGAATGTTTCATTCATTTATAACCAAGGTATTTTTTCCCCCTTTTAAAAGCATTTAGCTGTAAATAGGGTTTCGAAGAATTACTTACCTTATTTTTTCAGCAGTTATAATGATTATGTATAGAAACATTTCAAAAAATATTATTTGAAATGTGTAAAATTGTTGCATCGTTTCTAACCACAAGAGAGTGTTAATAACGGTTTAAAAAATGTGAAAGAAAGAAATTTATACTTCTGAATCAAACCTTTGAGTTTTTGTAAGACATTTCACGTATCTAAGCAACGAAAGCTATTAGCATTTTGGATGGTTATTGCCAACCATAATAAGTTCATTAGTTATTCAGATTAATGGGTTGTTTCACATATTAGATACTGTGTTTTATTCTCTGTAACTTCAACTGTTTATTATATATGACTTCATTGTCGAATTTTATTCCATTGCGCTCGTTATCGAAGAAATTGCAGACGATTTTCGTATTTTGTAATTTTCTGTATTTTCAGGCATTTATTTACTGTAATTATTTGTATGTTTGCTTTCTAAACAAAACTTCGATCATAAGTGTCATAATTTTAAAAAATACAATAAATTAAACGACAATATGTTTTGTTCAGTAGGGTAAAGCAATTTGAAAAAATCATGGAATTTTTTTTAGCTAAATTTACCAGAAATGATAGTTGTTCCATAGAGTTTTGTTAAAAACGTGAATATGAAAATGGCATTGGTTTTATATTTGTTTGTTTTATTTGCAGAAGTGGAATTTAAGCTGATGAAGGTATTTCTGCAGCTTCATATTGTCTTGAGGAAATAACCGCTATAAAAATAATTGGTGCAAAAATTAAGGATAATTGTAAAATCTAGCAATATTACAATCTTTTGCGAACAACTTAAAACAATTCTTGCCTGTAATTTTTTAGTCGGATGCATTTTATAATTCATTAAAAAGATTAAATTAAATTTTAAAAAAGGGAATTATCTCCTTTATTTATTTAGTTAATAGATATAATTAATTTTATAAATAGCAATTTCAATTTAAAGAATTAAGAAATTTATGCTAAATAATATTTAATTTATAAGAATTATTAGATTGTAATAATAATTATTCAAATTTGAATTTTTAAAACATTTTAATTAATTATGCAAGAAATATTTAATTTATTATATCATAATTTTTTTATAACTTAATAAAATAAATTGATTAAAAAATAATGCAATAAAAATAATAGAAATGAAATATTGCAATAAATTAAATGAAAGTTAATTTAAAAGTAACTTGACAACAGTTTAATAGTTTAAATAAATTAATGAAATTAAATTTTATTAATTAAAATTAATTTTTATTTTTATTGACTTTAATTATATTACCCTAAAATTTATATACTAAAAATCGATTAAATTTCTCTATATTTACTTTTTTACAAATACCCATTTTCAAAATATTTTGTTCAAGTTTGTTATTTTAGAAGTGATTTATTGTACAAATCAATAAAATAAGGTAAAAAATAAATAAACAAAAATGAGAGAAGTGCGCGAATGACAGAATGCTACAATAATAATAAAATATATCACTGGAGAACAATTATAATCAATACTTTTTCGATACTAGACGACAATTCTGATATATCCTATTAGAAGGATAGGATTACTTTTGGCCACCAGATGGCGCTATAGCCGGGGGAAACTGCGTGAAAAATTAGCCACGAAGAATTGAGTCAGAGGACAAAGAAGCAGTGGTCTGTTTGAGTCGCTAGAATGATGTGTTGACAGTTTAGTTACGAACGCTATTTTATGAACTCTATTAATTTCTGTATAGTGTATTTGTTTTATGCTTTCCTGTGTTGTGACATTCTACAGAAAAATTAAAAGATGTCCAAAACTTGTGATTTATCTTTTCGACTTCAGAACAGTTTGCTATGGTTTTATTCTTTATATCTTTATGTATTTTCTAGTTGTTTTTTGGTAATCAGCTAGTTTGTTGAGATTAACCGTCAATAAATTCTTTAATTAAATTTTTATGTAATTTGGTCTTATTGGCATTTTTAGCAAAAAGTTTTGTAATCTCAAATTTTGATAAATATGTAATTTAGGCTACTTGAGAAGCCTCAAGCAGTTCCACCCTTTTTATTAGACATTCCCCAAAAATGCATACACTTAGCTATTTCAAACGTTTTAACAATTTTATTTATTTTTTAACTAAAACAGTGCAAATTTTGACCTTTTTTTCATGTTAATAATATTTTACAACTCCTACTATTAGCTCACTGTATCTATATATATATATATATATAGTTCAAATTTTCAATCGTTAATAAAATGTCACTTAAACTTGAGGGTATGAATAAAATACACTCATGTTTAAGTTACATTTTTAAAAATTTGTAGTGGAAAACATTTGTTGTTAATACAGTTTTTTTTTCAAATACTAATTCATCAATTTTTCATTAATCATCATTTCATCATTCATTATTTATTTCTCGCCAAAAGTCTTCATATCCCCTTCACCAATAAGTACGATATAAGTAACATGTTTTCGACTGATTATTTCAAATGATTCTATTTATTTTCTTAATATTTGATACATTTTTAATTAAACATTGTTAATTAATCGATTTTTCGAATTCATTTTGAAGTACTTTCAAATTAAAATAATAAAGAAATCTAAAAGATTCATTGCGTTACCCCTACTGTTGTAGAAAATTCACGCATTTTGCATTGACGCAATTGGCGTTGAAAATTAAATGCTAGTAGGATTTTTTAACAATTATAGTAATCCTAGCAATCCCGGAATATATTGTAATTATTATTAATCCAGGATAGCCTGGCTGGTAGGACGTTGGATTCGCAAATATTGGGCTGTCAGACGAAGAGACACACACCAGCCGAGCCGCCAGTGTATATGTGTGGTGAATGCTAAATCTGTCGTTGTCACAAAGTCCTCCATGTCGAGTGTAATACTACTTGGGGGTACTGTGTCAGAGGTGATCGTTTTCTGTTCCAGACCCACATTGCGATCTGTGGATGAATGAATGAAGTTCGCTCCGGAAGAAAGTTTTGCGACGTGTGTGAGCGAGAAGCCAGACTTCTGCTTTCGATTACTCAAAGGTACACGATGGAATACACGAGAACCACAACAATTGTAATTATTTCATAAAAAGTAACTAAAATGGAAATCTTTTTTTCTTCTTGATCTTAGTAGAAATTAGCTTTACATTTTTTATAATACTTATTGTAAATTAAATGTTTAAATTATGCTCCAAATTCATATTTTAACATTCCAACACACACACACACACACACACACACACACACACACACACACACACA
>JAOUZG010029590.1:1524712-1546635 GCA_026289955.1 Argiope argentata
TATATATATATATATATATATATATATATATATATATATATATATATCGACTACGTACGTGTAGAAATTTTGGATGTGTATGTATGAGAACCGACAGTCGGAAGCCAGTTTGAACAACGCTAATGCGTGAATTCTCTACTCCAGTTGGGGTAACAGATGAGAAATTTCTAATTTTCTTCATTCTGTATTATTTTATTTCGAAATTATTTTAAATTGAATTCGAAAAATTGATTAATTAACAAAGTTTAATTTTAAATGCATCAAACACTAAGAAAATAAATAAAATCGTTTGAAACCTGTTAGTTGAAAACCTGTTAAGTCTAATCTCATTAGCGTGGGAAACAAACAAACTGAAGTCTTATTCCTTTGACAGTGGGGAAATGGTGACGAAAAAAATTTGCTCTTGCCGTTCCTAAAATAAAATTCTTCTGATATTAAATTTTTTCAGATATATTTAAACCAAGTTTTGAAACAGAAATTTTTTCAAACTGATATCAGTTATTTGCTTGTATTCATCATCAGGAATGATCAATTTCTAATATAATTTCTAAACAAATTTTAGAAAAATACAGCAATTTATGGGAGATTACAAAAACACGATGACAACTTCTCGTTTATTCTTATTAGAAGTCAAAAGCGCCCTTTATACAAACTAAAAAACTTTTCCATAAAGTTAAATTTTTAGCCCATATATTATTCCTAATGCAATTTTATTAGTAGTAACTGCTGGATTGGATAAGTCTGCGTATGTTGTCCAATAAGATATGGAAGGAATAAAAGAATCCTTATATTTCTTTTCTAGATCAATCACAAATTCTGAAAAAAAAAATGTATAAAAATGCAATAGAAACTTGCTGTTAATTCAGCAGTAAACCATTTAAGTGCGTTCTCTTTCGACGTCCTGACACAGAGGTAACACGTCTACCTCGTGATCTGGGCGTCCTGGGTTCGAGTCCCAGTTAGAGAATGGTTGTTCTTTCGTGAGGTGTGTGACTGTGCCTCCCTGTAAAATTGGGCTGTGCAAGCGAATGTGATGAGCATGTAGCTAAGTCGTATTCTTGGCCTTATTTGGTGCTACTCCAAAAACAAGAGATGCTCATTCGTCTTAAAATCACGGGTGGCCTTCAGCGCGCTTGTCTATAGCAACGGTCCATTGGTAACAGCAACAATAGATGTTAGAAATAAATCTATCTGTAATTCATCTAAACAGCAATCTACTGATATATGCTTTTCAACAAGATTTAAAAAAGACTTACCTTATATAATTTCTACATTTAAATTTCCTCTGTTAATTTACAATCTATATAAAGTTAATTGTTTACCGGAAATCACAATATCGTCTCGGATATCTTATCAACAGCTGATTATATTTATTTTTCAACATCTTTAAATTATGATACCTTGATTGAATTTTCAAGCAGGGAAACACACAAAAGATGAAATCTAAATATTTTGCACCATTCTAATTTGAATACATTATAACTTCTCTTTACAATTTCTTTCGTACGATATATCGGTTGGAAAAATTTTATCCCACATTCATTTAAATATCCTACTATAAGTATTTAACGCTTGTGAACAATTTTTTTCACAAGCATTTCAGAATCTGAAAAAAAATGCATACAGATATATTTGATTTAACATTAAAAAAAACAAAAACTGCAGACTTTTTTTTAACTGGACACAGTTGTGCTGTTCATAACAACAATCCGAGATCTCTAAGCAAGGACATTCAATTTTAAGTGATCTTTTGCAACTTAAAAGATTTTATCTCTTAAATAATATATTATGAGAATATTATTGACCTTCTCAAGATTAATTATCTATTTGTATTTCCCTAACATAGAAGATATTTATATGATAAATAAAAAATAGACATAAATAGGCTTTCTTTGGTGATGAATAAACCCTTTTTAGAAAAAGTAACTTTTCAGAATTAAAAATAAATAAATAAATAAAAATAACGCCCCCCCCTTTATTAAGTGCAATTTTATTTCTGGAAGCTTCAGCAAAAATATTGTATCTTACAACAGTGTAATCCAAATTCTTGGTATACCAACATCTAAAATCAGTTAATAGGCACTAAAAGCCTCAAAACATTGAAATTTTTCTCAAACTTACATTAAATTTCATAAAATAAAAAAAAAGAATTTTTAATAAAAATTGCAAAATTAAGGAAAATTACTTAAAATAGATTTATTTTTAATACGTTTAATTAAAAAAAATCAAAAAAATTCATCTAATTTGTTCATATAACAACAAAAAGACGATTGTAGCCAGCAATAGTCGGCCTCGTTGTTATACCCAGAAGATTTTGATCAGACAGTTCCATTTAGTCAAAAAATAAAAGATTTTATAGATAGATAGAAATCACACAACAAAGGACATTAACAAATTCGTACTTCAGAATTCACGATGTATAATTAGTGCTAAAAATACGAACTAAAATTATTGCGAAGCTCGGTTATAATTACGTCATATTCCCGTCACAGAATGCGCAGTGGTGCGAACCAATGATGTTGCTCGATTTTTTAATACATGAAACAGGGTAGAGTTTGGAATATGCTTTCGGATCCGGATCTGTGAATACTGTGTGGAGGTGGATCGGTAAAGTGAACGGTTCTGCTCTTCATTCGTTAAGCCAGTTTCGTTATGACAGTTTGTAAACATTATCACAAATACCTCTTCTTCTAGGGCAAGGTGGAAGAAGTTCTGTCTTTAGCTAGTTTGGGTTTTCGAAGTCACATGATATAGACGCACTGACCAAAATGCTTTATGTCTCTTTAATATTAAATTTTCCTGCTGCTGTACGAGACCGCAGGTAATACAATATCGGCAGAAAGGATCTCCCGTCAGCTATTAAATTTTTTTCTTTACCCGAACACAGTTGAGATTCAGCGATCTTTTTATCTGGTGAACTATGCTTTCTCGATAAGTCAGAAAGTCTAGGAATTTTAATTTTCTTTCCGTGGAAAGGAAGTAAGTTTTAATAAAAACTAGCCGAATTCAATCTATCTTTAAAGAGAAAGATACATGAGTTCGTTATAAGCATGGAAGCACTTCAAACAGAATTAATCAATCAAACATCACCAGAACCTGATATTTCTGAAGTCTCCAATTGTTCTGATCTTGAATCATTTGCATGTGAAGTGTGTAAAAAATGTTTTACTTTAAAAACTGAGCTTTTATCTCATGAAAAAATTCATACTGATATTAATCTTTTCGTTTGCAAGGTATGTAGAAAAGAGTACAATACTGAAAAAAGTTTTATGCAACATGCTAAGGCACATACTATGGTTTTAATCCACACTTGTGAAACCTGTAACAAAAGTTTTCAACGAAAGAGTGTTTTAAAAAGACATTATCGGACACATTTAAATTATGAAGACAAGAAACTTGTAGAATGTGATTATTGTAAAAAGCGTTTTTCAAATAAGGCCAATTTAAAGAAACACCAAGAAAGCCACCAGACTGAAAAATTTACCTGTGAGTTATGCAATAAAAAATTTAATCATAAACAGACCCTTTTGGACCATTGTAAAACCCATGTAGACTTAAGACCCTTTAAATGTGATCTGTGTGACAAATGCTTCAATAAAAAAGTAATTTTAGATGCCCATTTAAGACATCATAGTGGAGAAAAACCTTATGTTTGTCAATTGTGTAGTAAAGCATTTGCTTCAATGAGCAGCCTTAAAATTCATGGCAGGAATCATACAGGTGAAAAACCATATGTTTGTGAGGAATGCAATGCTAGTTTTACTAATAATTCTGCCCTCAGATCTCACATGAAGAATCATCTAGCTGTAAAGCCATATTCATGTGACTTTTGTGATAAAAGTTTTAAAGGAAGAACAGGCCTGATAATGCACAAACGAGTTCATACCGGTGATAAGCCATATGCATGTGAAATCTGTGATAAAAAGTTTAGTCTTAAATCAAATCTTACAAGACATTATAAAGACATGCATACAAATTATAGACCATTTAGCTGTGAAATCTGTAAAAAAGAATTTTACAGAAAAGATCATCTTGAAAAGCATCAAGAAGGACATAGATTGAAAAAACCTATACAGCATACAGTTTCCAATCCCGAAACAACACTTGTATTATTTTATGAATTCCATGGTGTTCCACCCATTAAGAAAGATAAAGAAATTCAACCAACTTAATTTGAAATAATTTCTTTGAAAATTTTCAATAAAATTTCTTTTTAAGGTTATTTTGTAAAAGTAATGATTTTTTTTTATTTTTACAGAAATTCATCATTTAATTTACAACTTCTTATACATCTCCATAAAATAAGAAATGAAGAGATACATAAACTGGGTCAAGTGTTATGTAATGGAAGAAAAAAAAATTCAAATACATTTGTAAAAATTAATAAAATCAATAATCATATTGATTTATAAAATATAAACCAGTTTAAAATTATAAAAAAAGTTATAAAAATTCACTTGTACATATATATAGTTTTTTTCCCCTCTTTTATCAATAATTTATAAAAGTCAGAATTTATGCATTATTTTACTTATTTATACAGTTTTAATTAATATATATTTATATGCAGATAAAAAATAATACAAATTATTTTCTTAATCATGTATATTTATGGAATTATTTTAAAGATATTTGGTGTTATTATCATGTTATCCTGAACTATGTTTCATTTTTATTTGGTGATATTTTTTTATAAAAGGAAAGAACAAATTAGATACACAGTTGGCTTAATTTCTAATAAATTTATCTTTTTAAAACTTTTTGTTGAATTATTTGTATAAAAAAAGTTTTATAGATGATTCAGGGTTAAATATATATTTAACCCTGAATCATCCATATTACAGAATATAGATGATTCAGAATCATATATTTACAGAATATATCAAATTTTAATGCTCCTTTTTAGTGTAATACCAGCTACCATTTGTTTACTTATTTGATGATGAAAATTAAATATAAATCTATGATTCTTTTTTGTTATTCTCTTTTAATTTATATAAAATAAAACTGTCCAATTTTTGATTACACACCCTCTGGAGCAATTTTAATACTTAAGTATAGTATAATGGCTTATTTTTGAGGAAAATAAAGACTGACATGTAATTAAGAAATCATTTTTTGAAACCTGAAATACTAGTTCAGTATTTTTTTTCTATCTGTAGTTCTATGTTTCCCATTCTATTTTTTATTTTTTTATCATTGGATTTATCTATATGTATAATAATATATGTTGGGAATTTTTCTGGATAATTCTCTACGAATGTAGAATAATTTTTTCCATGTTACATTTTAATCATTGATTCCATGTTAAATTCTAATAATTACTTGTATTATTTTTTCATTTATCCCTGCTTAGACAAAAATTTGCTTTGAATATAAATATTATATTAACTCCTATATATCAAAAGACTCTGTATATCTCCCTTTTTCCCTCTGGAATCACGGATTTTTAATAGTAAGAGTAATTAAATATTGAAAATTTGAGTGTATCAAACGAAAATTTTCACATGGAAAGTTATACAAGTTTATTATAATCACAAGAAAATCTTTATACCATTTAACTATTTAACAATTTTTATGAAAAATTTTTAAAGGAATTTTTTTGTTCAACAGGAATTATTCTAAGACTTTTTTTTTTTTTTTGTTAATGGAAAAGCAAGTAATTTTTTTGGTGAATCATATACTATTCTTCGTTTTACGTTTAAGAAGAAAAAAACTCCTTTACTGAATTGAAGCAAGATTTTTCGTCAGCATTTTGATTAAATTTCTTTTAGTGAATTTGATTCTTAAATGGAAATCTTTGAAGCTCAGACTAATTAAAGATGTATGAAGAAGGATGAAAAAATGAAGGTAAGGGGAAAAAAAGATGAAACTTTAACAAATACTATTATTTACTTTTTTGAAAAAGTCATTTATTTTATTTTTTAAATAAATTTCTTTGATTAACTCCTTTATGTGTGTGTTTTGTTTTTTAATTCTAGAATGGAACAGTTTACAAGTTTTTTTAAAACAAAATCAGAGATTTACAATATGTTTGACTGTCTTTGGATTTAACTCTTTTCAATTACAGAAATACTAAGAAACACATGGATTTTATAGATTTTGAAAATTCAACAGTATTATTTCATTAGGAATAACCCTTTCTCCAAAATAGTTTTTAAAGCTTTTAGTATCGAGGTATTTTATGTACTGAATAAAATTATAATCTTTTGAATTAATTGTATTCAAAAGGTTTTTCATACGTAGTTATATTCATTCTAACTATTTAGACAAAATAATTTTATAATAAATACTTGAACAAAATATATAACATATTTGTTCAAATATTTATTTTATAATTTAATTATTCTAATAATTTATCTCACTATTCTTCAGAATAATTTAAATGCTAGTTATAATTGATAAATATTATAGTTAGGTTTTTTGCTAAGATAATATTAGTATCATTAAAAAGGAAATTTTAAGAAAATGTTTTAAGATGTCATTTGCTTGTTAAAATGGAGGCTTGTTTATTCATTATTGTGCAGTTATATAAGAGGAATTCTGCACAGAAAAAAAATTGTATTCAACAAAATATAATGTAATTATTTTTATGCAATATTTTTTCAGTTTAATGTATGCCAAAATTCTATTTGGGGGGGGGGGGCATAACTTGAAAATTAAGGAATCAAATATTATTAATTCCATAAGAAAGAACTTTTATTTCCATACGAAAGAACTTTTATTTTCATAAAATTGAGTTTCAGTTGAAGAATATAATATTTAATTTTTAAAAATTAATCTTTCATATAAAAGGATTTTCGAAACTTATCATATTCTAGCATATTGCTTTTTCACTGTTCATTATATCTGAAAGTATATATCTTAGTTCAGTTTTACTATATTTGGCCCTTCAATTTAATTCTTTAAAATATCATTTGGCAGATGATATATTAATTTACATAAATATTTTTTTTTATTTTATAGCTAAATATTGCACTTCTAACCTTATTTGCATCTATTTTTGGATATATAGATGATCAGTCAAATAACAATTGAAGTTTGAAAGCATTCATTTTCTAGCTAAAAATGGTCTTCAAATATGTTCTTCTGAATTCATTCCCTTCTCTAAAGGGATTTTAAGAAATATATAAATCAATATGGTATACCATCATGGCACAGTAAAAATATGGTATAATTCCTATTTTTTCATGGTATATAATGCCCTTTTTGACTCTTATTTTTGTTATTCAGTGTTATAAAGAAAAATAAATATGACATTTAAAAAAATGTCTTTGAGATCTCCTTTAAAATTGTTGTTTAGGATACCTTGTTGGTCTCATGTTATAATAGTGAGCAAGCCATTTCTATTATTTAATCATGAAGAATGGAATATTAAGAGTTACTGATTCATGTCTTAAAGTCTCTTTTTACCAATTCAGAGATATAATATAGCAATATTTAAATTAACTTTTTCAATTATATTTTGAACAATTATTATTCTTTAAAAACATTAGAAGATTAAGGCAGGTATAGTTGAGGAATCTAAATCAGAGGAAGAAAGTCATGTTCTTTTGTGGTTCTGTTGTACACAGCATTACTTAAAAACTTGCATACTGATTTATGGTATAGTAGTGAAATGCACATTGGTTACTGGAGATATTTCTGCAAGTGAGAATATAAACGTGGTGTAATTTTCCTAAAGACCTTCAAGTTGGCAACCTGTACCTATTTACTGTAATTAAAACTATATCTTTATTCAGACAATACTGAGATACTTCGAGTTAACTATATTTCCCTGTTATCATGCATATTTTTATGCTACACTTTAAATAGAATTATCTTAATTATTCCTATAAAACACATGAATTTTGGTTTTTATTCAAATTTAATGTCTTTCAACTAAAAAAAATCCCACTCAGAAATATTTTTCAAACTTAAAGAACTTCAGTGTTGAATATTGATTTGGCCATTTGTATGAATCACTTATAAAAATTAAAAATACTTAATATTACTATTTAATTGACTATTATATCTACAATATCAAATTATGTTAATGAATTTTCTTGAGAAAAGAGTTTATTTCAATTTTTTAAAACAGCATTAATGCTTATAAATTGGATTACTACTATCTGTATAATGCAACATGAGAAAATTTGACAGATAGTAATTTTTGGGGTAATAAATGTTAAAGCTTTTTAAAATTTAATCAAAATATCATTTTCTTATAATCTCTTTAGGGTATATTATTGCATAAATTTTTAAAAAAGCTATTTAAACTCAAAACTCGAACCTTTATTTTTTTAAGCTCCAATTTAAGATTCAGACATCTCTCTTAGTATTTATTCTAATAAATTTTTTAAAAATATTTACAACAGTATTTTTTGCTGTTTTATGTGTTGGATCTTATTTACATAATGCATATTCTTTAATGTATTTATGCTTTCAAGGTGTGCATATTATTATTGCTATAGACAAAGGTAAATTAGACAATCAAATCCAGCCTAAAATATTAGCATGCTATTATATTTTAAACTAAAAGTTTGAAATTCTTTTTGATTATTTCCACTTTTAATATACTCAACATAGCATTTTTATAAACTATAATATCTTCTATTTTTAAATTAACATAAAAGCACCATGCTTAATTGAATTAAATAAATACTTATGATTCAAGAATATCTTGAATGTGTCTTATTAAAAGGGAAGGAAGACCAACATTAGAAATTGTGTTTGCATTAAAAGAAATAGATTTAAAATCTGAAATAAATAATATATTAACCATTCCCAGTTATACTTTTGAATTTATTTCACTCCTAGTTTATTTTTGAAAACTGCAATTATACATCTAAAATATACATTATTTAATTAGTTAACTATATTTATAATCTAAAATATACATTATCTAATTAGTTAACCATAGTTACTAGACTAAAAGAGCATATTCAGACAATTATTCCACAATATGTATCTATTGTATTTTACAAGTATTATGAAACAAACAAACAAACAAAGTATTTTCTTTCAAAATCTAATCTAAAGATATTTGAAATTACAACAAAAATATTAAATTCTTTAGTATTATTAAAATCTGATCATACACTCTTAAGTTAACATATGGACAAATATACACAGTTTACTCGCAGGCAAGTTGATATACTAAGAGGAATTAACTAGTACTATTACAAATTAGCTGTTATGCATACTTTAATCTGTATTGACAAAGTTTTTATTACTTGGTCATACAACCATCTAATAACCAACTCAAAATCATAAAAATATAATTTTTCAAAAATAAAAATTTAGTACTAAACTGCTATAAATATTTCTTATACTTCAGTATTTGTAAGTGATATCACTTAATGAACAACAAATACTGCATTTTTAAAAAACAAATTAGTTAATGTAAGAAAATACTTTGAATATTACATTTTATATACTTTTCTCATTCATAACTTAAAAAAAAATTAACATGAGAATATGAGTTGTATCAAATAATATTTAAATCATATAGCTTCTAAAATACATATGTATAGGCTAAACCAACTAAATGATTTTTTAAAAACTAATAAGATCCTGTTTTTATTCTTAGACTATTTGTTATTAAGTTTAAGCAGAATCATATGTAGCAATTTCAAGAAAGGGAATATGTTTCTTTATTAAAGTAGTCTAAAGAGTGAAGACAATAACTAAAGGAGTTTTGAAAATCTTCTCCCCGTATTAAGTTTCTGTGTTGACATTTTCATAAAAATATTTTTTTGTTTTCTTTCTGTATAAATTAAAAATTTCCTCATAAATATTAAAAATTTACAAACTCAAAATTATAAAAATCAATATACTTTAGTTCTCTTCATATATAGATCAATATAAAAAAAATTATTTTTTCTCCATCCAATCTACACACACACACACAAAAAAAACCCTATTTAATATGCCTAATAAAATTTTAAGCTTAGTTTTGAAATTTTATATCTTGTTTGGATTCTATAACATTTTATAAAATTCTTTCAAATCATTATTTAATACAAAAATGTTTTTCCACCATAAAAGCTAATCAAATCAAATATGTTTAGTTGATTATCAAGTATATTTAATAGGTATTGATTAATTTAACTAACATTCATGCATTGATGAAAGTAACAAAAATAAATAACTATAAAATGTTTCAAATATATCTATGCTAATTTCAGAATTTTTATTGATTTTATTTTGTTCCTTTTAAAAGGATTATCTATGCATTTTAATTTTCATTTACAAAAAGGAATGGATACTTTATATAATGTAATTTTTTGAAACCATACTATAAAAATTATTTCAGACTTAAATAGTCAATACAATTTATTTGAAATAATAAAATATCAATAAGTAGTGCTAATGAATAAATATAATCGAATTTTTAATAAATTCACTTTCATAATAATTCAACAAATTACTGCTTAACAAATATATGAATCTATCAATGCTATCATTAACACAGATTTCTTAAATTTAAGTAATTTGCATGTACATAAGAATGAGTAAAATATTTAAAGGTATAAAATGTTTCCAATTCTTGCTGATTTTAAGCATAAGATACTTTGGATATTTGCATGGAATGTTTTTAAAAAATTACAGTTCTTGAAGTAATATCAAACATTTCCTATAATTAGAAGGGCTATAATACAGTAATATAATCCCTTTTTTCAAAAAGAAAAAAAAATTAAAACTGTAATTATTGAACAAATTTAAATTAAAACCTCAGGTCATCTGGATCCATATGACACCGTTTAAATTATATTATAATAAGTGTGTTTCGGAATTTATTATAGCATATGTTATTTCCCTAAAGAAAATAAAAACTTGCATTATTATTACTTTTGTCTAATTAAAAAAAAAAAGATTTCATGCAATTTTATATGAAAGACTGTTGTCTGAAAAAATGCATAGTTCAATAAATATATTCATATTTGTGTTTGGGCTTATATAATAAGAAAAATAGGTTATGTTATAATGAAAGAGGGAGAAGATATTTACATTGGCTGAAAATTACAGAGATAAGATTATTTATAATTAGTTTAATTCATAAAGAAATTTTTTGAGATATTAAATTGTTTTATAGATTGATAAAGAATAACTTTAAACAGAAACATTTTTTTACAGTTATGACAACTGTTGAAGATTCTTTCAAAAATTAGAAGCAGATGCTGTTATTCATAATTCCAATAAATTCTTTCTGCACTTTATTTAGTATCCAAGTAAGCTGACCCCCACTCCTTTTAAAGCAATACATATATATGTAACAATTTCGAAACATTTATTTTTCATTATTACTGTGCTCTATATAAGAACCAGAAAACTGTCCATACATTTTTATATAACCACATCTATCCAATCCTGTCATAGCAAAATGTTATTGATATGATAGAACTTCTAATCGTTAAGTCATTATCTATTCCTTATTAAGGAAATTTATGTTTTAATATACATCTCAAATAAAAAACATTTTCAAATATAATTAAGAGATTTCTTTTTAGTCTTTTGTATTTCTTACATAATGAAGAAAAAATATTTATCTTGTATAACCGTACTTTGTAAGTCAGCAGATGTTATCTAAGTTTCCAATTCTGATTTTAACAACTTGAATAAATAGTAGAAAATTAAAGATTGTTCTTTGCTTTTTCTACAGAAAATTCCTATTATCTCTTTATTTTTATTTGTTAGGCATTTGGTAAGCTAAAGTTAAAATGTTTGAAGAAAAACCTAGAAGCATTAAAAATATTTCAAAGGTAAAGATTTTTTCTTTCCTGAATTTTTAATCTCGTTCTTCAAATAAGTTATGTGATCATATCTGCAAAATTTATCAAGTTTTCAAATAGCACAGAATATGCAATAATAATATCATTATAGTGAAAAATTTATTAGAAGTTCAAAAACAGGCAAAAGATTACTTTATGACAAAAAAATGAATAAACTTTTTATTTTCCAAACCGAAATAATAATAATGAAAAAAAGTATGCACAATGCATATGTTCCAGGGGAAATATGTACATGACTGAAGATATGAAAAACATATAATGGGAAAAATAAATATACATTGAATTAACATTCACAACTAATACAAGCCACCAGACATGTAAAACTTTATAGGAACATAACATTTTAACATTCAAACATTTATAAATCTTTGATTTGAATATATTCATTTAAATTTCAAAACTTCTTAAACAATAAAGTTAACAACTTCATTAGATTTCAACATTCAATTAAATATAGAAAAAGCCCCCCCCCCCCAAAAAAAAGTATATTCACTTATTTTTAATCACATTCTTCCAATAATTTATTTTTATGAATTTGAAATTACATAAGAAACATAACAATATAAATGTGAATCCCACATCATATAAATGCCGATAAATATAAGTTTTATGTATCACATAATTAGACAATAGTATTACTGTCACCTGAAAAAATTAATAAAAATAATTTATTATCGCCATTAAGTAACAAGAAGGATAATACATAAACTATAATAAATAATAAGCATATTATAAGCTGAATATCCCATTTACAAAACGGAATAGCACAAATATCACTTATAATTGACAACAAAACAATTCTCACTCCTCAAAACACCAAGCTACAATAAACATTCTTAGGACCAACAAAACTAAATTGTTCGAATGTTGCATTTGCTCAACAAAATCAACAATGCCTATTTAAATAACTTTTCAAAAATAAATAATGCATAATTTGCCCAACAAATGAACAAAGATTAAGTAGCAATTTTTTTCTCCACAAATTCAACATTCATAGTATTCAAATAATCCATTTTTTTTTGTTGAAAACTTTATTTATATGAATCAAGACAATTTTGTACACCTAATTAGTTTTAAATATACAAAACACTTAAATAAAATATAAAGCTGCCAGTTAGAATCATTCTGCAACTGAACTGAAAAGTAAGGATTTAAAAATGCTTTTTTTTTTAAAAAAAAGAACATTTTTAGAATAAAGT
This sequence comes from Argiope argentata, assembly GCA_026289955.1. NCBI lineage: Eukaryota > Metazoa > Arthropoda > Arachnida > Araneae > Araneidae > Argiope > Argiope argentata. The sequence continues at coordinate 1,537,686 of JAOUZG010029590.1, forward strand.
AATAAATGCATATAACTTAAGAAAATTGATAGAAAAACAGCAAGACTTCTTAGCATATTAATAGGCAATCATCCAGTACTTGAAATGCTTAAAACAACATTAGTGAATGTAGGGAAAAAAAAAAGATTTTACAATTGGTTGAAGAGTTAAAAGGCAGATAAAAAAAAAAAGAGAAAAAGCACCAGATAAGCAGATTTCAAATTACAAAACCAAGAATTCTATATACTTACTATCAAAGTAAAAATTAATATGTTTGATAATAAAAAGCTAATTCAGTAATATTATATATTCAAATGAAATTTTAAATATAGTTCCGAGAGGGGTTTGTCCAAAATAATTTAAAAGTATGATGAAAGCAAATATAAATATTAATTAAAATACAAAGAATAAGGGGAAATTATTCAAAAATATTGAGCCCAACTTTACATAAATGCAGCTAACTTAAGGAAAAGGGAAGTTCAATTCAACCTTCATTATCATTTTTCACAAAAAATTGATAGTTAATATTTTAAAATCATAATGGATCTTTTAAAAATTGTTCTTAAATTGCATAAAATTTAATACAGAATTTTTTTTATAAAGTAGTGAAAATTAGATTTAAAATGTAATAAAATACAAAAATGTTACATTATAAAACTACTGATAAAGTTTAGCTTTATAAAAGTACTAATTTATGCTGAATGGTTTATATTTATAAAACAAAACCAAAATGATATTCTTTATCTATTATAAGTATTAAAAACTAAATATATAGGAATAAATAACAAAAATTCTTTCAAAATTAATTCAGAAAACATCTGAATAGAAAATCAGTAATAACTGTGAAATATCTCACAAGATAATCTAAACTGAAATTAAAAAGTCAAAAAAGAAGCTATCAACAGACTAGGTAAATAAAAATACTGAAAATAGGAAATTTGTTGCAAAATGCAGCAAATTTACCTTAACCAAAAAACAAAAAAGGAAAAAGATTAAGGAAATTTATAACCAATATAAAAATCAAATTTAACAAAAGAAATATAAATTATATATAGTTTTTTTTGACAATGTGTAACGAAAAAACACCAATGTACAGAGTTTATGACAGGAAGAACATCATCAATAAAAATGAAACTGTAAGTAGGGAGATACTCTTAAGGTCAATCTACGAACTAAATTCAAGCAAGGCCGTCTTAATTGAAATCTGCAAACAGGACAAGAGTCAGAACACTTCAACCAGTTATTTATGCATTTAACATGAAACTCATGGCCACATTTGACTTTCTTAGTTCGTTTTGCCTTTTCAGTATCCAAACAAATTACACAAGGTGTGGAACACTCAGATTTCTTGCGACGAGGGACACCAGGTTTTCTCGGAGTAGATTTCCTTTGTTCATTTTTGCAGAGTCCACGTTTGACAATGCTTGATGATCCACAAACTTTACAGACTTTAGGTCTTGTTCTGGATTTGGACCTCAAGTTATACTTGTGATGAGCAGGTCCAGGTCTCTTTCTTAATTTCCTTAAAGTCACACCTTCTGTTGATGGCTGAAAAGAAAGAAATAAGCACTCATTTCAATATTAATAATATAAGAAAAATCCTGGATATAGAGCAGTCATTTGAACAGAAATAAGTAAACTGTCAATATATTTAAACTTACATATGAAAATAAAGCAATTTAAGATGAAAAAAAAAAAATACTCTGCATAACAGTAATTCTGATTATATTTCCAATAACATTTTTAAACCTGGTCATATTTTAAAAAAATGTAATAAAAAATATTGAATACTACCAAATATTTGAAAAATAACTGTAGAGGTAAATCAAATAAAATTCGTTTTATGAAGATTTTACTCAGAAATCTCAAATTAACTTCAAATATACCTTATAAATATGAATAATAAACACCCTAATTAATTAAAAACCCTTACTATGAATCATAAAAATAATTTATTTAAAAGAATCAAGCACTAGGAGAAATGAATTAGAAAACTGATATTACATCTTTTAGTAAATTTATACTTTAGTCACTATTTAACAAAAATGCAGGAATATAGACTTAAGAATTCAATAAAAACATGAAAAATACACAAAAAGATGATATTATTGCATGATATTATGATTACAAAAAGATGATTATTTATATGCAATTGGAAATTTTTTAGTTAATCATTAAATCTACTTATCAGCTTATATATATATATATATATATATATATATATATATATATATATATATATATAACTCTTTTACATTTTTTAAAAAATTAATAGACAGGTAGGTGCATTATGCATTTTACATATAATAAATATATATCTCTTCCCCCTTTTTTACAATAAGTAATTATAAAGTATTTGTTAATTGCAATATTATATATAAAGGGTGCCCCCACAAAAAAATTGAACTATCATTTATTTCCTGAAATTCTGTACTCAGAAGTAAACTTCATAATAAGAAAAGTTAAGCAATAATATATATATATTACTAGGTTTCAGTAGAAATTGATAAAAACTTAAATTTTTATGCATATAGTTAAAATCATAAAGCAGAAAAATATTTATTCATTTATTAATGGTTATACAAAATTCCATTATTCAATTTAAAATTTGTAGATATATTAAAAAGCTAATTTAATTATTTAAGCCCTTTTCCAGGTTTCGAGTCTTTTCTTTAGTGCATTTCAGTGATAATACACAATATCAATTAATGATGTATTATCACATATTAAATTTCTTGGAAAAAAAAATCAAATAACATATTAACTGAAGAGTTTAACAAAACTGTTCAAAATGAATATCTTCAATACCTATATGAAATTACATTCTTACAGCAATATTTACAAATGTATAGTTATATTATAATTACATAAATTATAAATCATCAGCAATTCAAATAATTCCTTGTTACAGAAATGCATAATTTTTTAATAAAACTTAATATCTAACAGACAAATGATAGTAGGGAAGTTTATTTTCTTTACTCTGTATTCCTATACTTTTCTGAGATACCTTAAATGTTTAGTTTGTTAATTTTCTGAGAAATTGAAAATATCAAAAAATCAACCATTCATAGTGAACAATAGAATGTATGATAAGCAAATCCTATTCTAGTCACGATGATTGAATGATGTACCAATAGACAAATCTTTGCATATGGCAGTTTTTCTGCATAACATAAATTTTGTGCCCAAATTTGGAAAACACTTCTACATTTTAAAATATATCAGCATTATGCAAAGAAAAATATGATATTTTGTACGTGTAATAAATGAAACCAACAAAACATTTTAATCATTTTTTTTATTTGCTTATATTCTCTACTTTGAATTTCTGAATTTTGAGGAAGATTTGACTTTTTTCCTTAGGGTCTTAACTTTTGCAACTGTTTGAAATAAATATGAGGTATCATGTAAAAATTATGAGGCTAAAATAAATACTTTTTCTGCTAAGTGTAAGTAAAATTACCCTTTGAAACCATAGAAGTCCTAAATCTGTTCCCACATTATCTTTACCTTTTATTACTGCACTTTGCATGTATATCACTTACTAATGATTATAATTTCAAGAAAACGACTTGAAAAGTGCTCAAAAGTGAATTTTTTGGTTATTAAGAAGAATAGCATAGAAATTTTAAAAGTACCATACACCCATTTATTTCAAGAAGTTCTATTCCACACAAATTTAATAAAAGAATAACAGTGGTCTGTTACATAACCTTAACAAAAATGCAATAATGATAAAAAGCTATAACTTCATTCATTTTAAACTTAAATGATAACAAATGAAAGTAATCACAAAAGTAATTTTCAGGTATTAATTACAGCAAATATAAGCTGCAATTCAAGGAAAAAAAAGCTTTGATAGTAAGAATATCAAAGTAAAAATAATAAGAAAGGAATTCCTATTTCAGAAATGAAATCAAAACTAAAAAGTTTCATGTAGCAGCTTAAATTACAGTAATCAGATCTTGAGCGATATAGAAAATCCATGCAACTCAAAAATGAAGTATTTAAAATTAAATTTTGGTACTTTTCTGTTAGCCAGGCATAAACAAAAAATCTCCAAATAATGTAGAACTCTGCCAAATTTTGTACAGCAATTTTAAAGCGAAAAACATCCAACAGTAGAATTCCTTTCAATTTTATTTAGTTCAGATTTCTTTGCCAATTCTTTAATTGCGCACAGCTAACGAAAAAGTACTTTAAATTTAAATGAAGGGAAAAAATTTGAAAAAATGCAGATGAACTGATTTTTTTACAGATTTATAGAATACGATGTAGAATGAGACAGAAATGTATCATTCTTTAGACTTCTTCTTATTATTCTTTTTTGGAAAACAATCAGTTTTTGAATATTTTGCTAAGGTGCATCAATAGTTTTAGATATAATGAACTGTAAATAGTATACATACTTATTGAGTTCAGAAACTGTCTAAGTATGAAAATAAATGTGCTATGAAAAGTTAAAAATTCTAAACATATTAACTAACTAGATTTTTTAAAAAAATCTCGGCTGCTAGCTATTTAAGATAAAGGTAATCAGATAGTTTTAGAAAAATTTCTATATATTAATTAATTTAGTAAAAAAAAGTTATTTTGCTTACAATTGCAACACATGTTACAATCCACTTGAATAAGAATTTAACCTTTGAAACATTTGTTCTGTCTTTGTGATATATCACAGCAGAGAGAGAAAAATTGTTAAGTTAAATATATATTATTTTACAATAACAAAATGACAAATGCAATAAACACAATTAAAAAACCACTTAGTTTAAAATATATATTCAATCAAATGTTCCATAAGTTTTTTAGATTTTTATTTCCAAAAAATTATTTTTCAATCAAATAATATATTTAGGTTTCATTGTTTAAAAACAAATTCTTGATAGTGGAGCAGTTACAATAAACCCAATGAGGAGCTATAGGATATATAATATGGCTCAAGCTGGCTCTTTTTTCCCTTAAAGGTACAGAGTAAAAGGTACTTTTTCAACAGGATAAATCATTTTATACTGCAAGGCAGGGGTACTTATATAAGATGCTCAAAACTTCACTTATAACTTTTTGAAATTATGCTATGCATTGGACATTAAAGTATATTTTTTTTGCGTGGCTCTACATCAAGGAAGGGCCACAGTGCCAGGTTTCTTAAATTTAACTTTCTGGATGGTAAAATCAAAACTGCTCAACTTAATTTAATAAAACTTATTGGAAAAGGTAAATCCATACCTAAGACAGTAATGCATTCTTCCACTTTAGCATCTAGAGGCTAATAATATATTATATCTTTCAGGAAAATTCAATTTCAAAATAATACATATTTATAAAAAAGTATAATTTTAATTTTAAAAAAATTGAAGATATTTTAACAATCCAGTAAAAAGTCAATATAATTCAAATTGATATATCTGTATAATGTAAGGGTAAAGATATGATCAATAAGATTATCAACATTTTTCTCTAAAAGCATTTAATAAAATGTCTAGTTTTCCAACAGCTGTTATTTTCTATTTCTATTAAATACAGTTGATAATTATTAAATTTTAATATATTGATATTATATCCCATCTAAACTTAGTAATAAAAGGAAAACCTTTTCTCAAGTAAATTGTTTTCAAGTCTTATATAAAATCCTAAAATAATGCAAAATACAAAATTTGAATTTAATATACACAAACATATAATATAATCATCTTATAAAAGATCTCATTCTAATCCTTAAAAATATATATCTAAATGCAATAAAATTTGTATTAATTTATCATGATTTTTTTTTAATATTGATATCTTTCCTATGCTGTTTCTAGATTTCAGGTAGGCATTTGCAGCTATTTTAAAGAATGAATTTAAAAAAGCCCTTAATTGTATAATTATAGCAGCTGCATTAACAAGTATAAAATAATAAAATCAAATGGTTATCTGCATCCATACATCATCCATAAGAAAGATTTATCCTACAATTTATAACTATCAGAACCAAAATTTAGGAAATAACTTTGAAGGAAAAATTAATCAAATTTTAAATGTATTCCAATCTATTTATTAATCCCCCCCTAAGAACTACATTATTAAGTACCAACAGCTTTTCAAAAATCATTCCTCAATGAAGATAAATAAAATGACAACACACAACATAGCATCATTAAGCGCATTAACCATTAGTGAAATTTTTACACAAAATAATATAGCAATTTGTTACAATTTTTGTTGATACATTAATGAGATTTTTATAATCTATACTAGTCTTTTAGAATACTCTCAACTACCAAAAACAAAAGTATTTTGAAGTAACAAAGGTTTCAAATCTATATGAAAATTTCTAGACAATGAGATAAGAAATATCTCGCAAACAACACTCTGAAAAGTAAAAATATATTACAAAGAAACTCTAAATCAAATAACAATCAATTTTAATGTACAATTATTAAAAATTTGCATGTTCCTTTAGGATCATGCCATGTTCTTTTCTCTTTTTTTTTCCCCCTCGAGAAAAAAGTATTAAAAACCAATAAATGAAACTTTTCAAATTGTATACAATAAGAGAGTTAAATTTTGTCACTATTTGTTGAGTATGTTACCATTAAATGTGAATGTATTTTGTTAAGTATTTAATAACAATTGGCATTTTGTAACAGATTTAAGTTTTTAATTGAAAAATTTGAAAACATTATATTTTAAAATTTTGCTATTTTCTTTCTGATATGACAACATGCATTCATATACTTCAGAAACACTTGTAATTTTTAAAATAGACAATAGTCAAAATGTTATAAATATGATAAAGTGCTTAATTGTTATAATTAAAAATTTTTTTATTTATGTTAAATGATATTTGTCATAGGTTATTTAATCACATTATGACTGTGCAACCTACTTTTTTTTTTCTTCAGAAAATTTTTTAGAAATTTAATTCATACTGCACATTTAAAATTATTTTACTAATACCTATATCTCGAGAAAAAAAAAACATTTACTTTCTATGAATTCTTCCATAAAACAATTTACAATTATTCGATATCAATACATTAAAAAAAATTATTGAAATAAGATCGAATACGTAGTTGTCTGACAGAATTAATTTAAAGATTCCATAAATTAATTTATAAACAAAGAATTTCAATTTTTTAAAATAAAAAAGTTTATTGAATAAACCTAGCTAAAAATTCAATGATGACTGCTTCTATTTCTAAAAATTATTTACATTAAAAGGATGTATAAGCTACCTTATGCTACAAAAAAAAGCAAACACGGAATTTTAAAATTATCAGTTCATATGAATTTACATGGGAAAACAGATAAATCACACATATGGAAACAGTCCTTGCTCATTTCAACAATAATTTAATTTTTCAATAACGGAAAAATACGTAAGAAATGGAATTCACTTAACAAAAGTCAAAATGACAACTAACACTGTATTTCATCGGCATGGAGAAAACATTATGGAACATGCACTATTTTTACTTACATAAGGCATCCTGATTTTCCGGATGATTTGAAATTAAAATGATGTTTAAAATTTGATTTTTCAGACGTGCAATGAAATGTTCGCTAAGTTAAAACAATTTTTTCAAAACGAACATTCTTGAATACACTATTCTCAGCAAGAACATAATTTCGATTCCTAGCTTCTTTTCCCTTCTTTCTTTTTTGTTCCGCAATCTGTAACCAATCATTATTATTGTTGCCGTAAATTAAAATGCCGGTAAATAAGCATTTAAACATATCCGCATCATATATTTAAATGTAATTTAAATTTAAAAAATTAAATTCATGTTATCAATTACATATTTAATTATTGCTACATTTTTTTACTTGTACTCGTTTCAAAATCATTTCCGACTTCCATTTGGGATGAGGATATTAAATTTTTTGAGAAAATGGCAACACGCTTCAATGTCAGTCTTCACATGTTCATGCGCATCTTTTTCTCTTCGGCCTCGTACGATTTTTCTTTTTTATTCCATCAATTTCTCGTTGTTTTTATTTACTGTCAGCATGTATATTTGAATATAAATATTTTATTATGGAATATTTTTATGTGAAGACTAATTTTCTTAAGCTGGGTACAATGTTTTATTAAGATATATTGATTTAAATAAAGTTTTAATATCATAAATGCTCGAAATTTCTGGAGACAGCTTCTAACTATTCCGGTGTTTCCAGTAACTGAATATTCCAGTAATAAATGCGAAAAAACTATTATTTATTTATAAATATGTATTAAAAATTTGTGATTCATCATGTAATTTTATAATTGCGTTAACACTGTTATTTTTATTATTAAAAAATTAGAAGAAAAACCTTTTCATTTTGCAATAATCATATTTTTTAAATAATTATTTTTAAAAACCGTAAACAATATTTTAAAATCTGCATGGAAATAATGTTAAATTTGGCATTTATTTTGATAAATTATGCACTTCAAAGGCATTCTTTTTTTCGCATATTTTAACTTATGCTTACTTTTCCGTTCCAAAATCAAGAAATTTGTTAACAATTTTCATTTTTATCCGCTAATGCCTTTAATTAGTAATTAATCTTAACTATTTTTCCCCTTCAAGTTATCAGAAAATAATGAATTAACAATCTATACGTATACAAAATTATCTGTCCGTTTATTTGCATTATACATTCCAAATTATTTGAATGAATTCGAGCGAAATATGGAACACACATTTTTTAGCACCTGGAACAATTAACTCCTTATTACAAAGGACCAATGTTTGTCTTAAATAAAGGTGAAATTTAGTGTTAAAGGATTTTTCTTTTTCTAACTATAACTTCTACACAGTTTATTTATTTATGGCGTCAATTTCTTTCTTTCTTTCTTTTTTACTTTGAAATTTTAAATCTATTTTGCTGTTAAATGATATCTGTCACTTGCGCACTTTTCCAGTGTTTGCAAAAAAAAAAAAAAAAAAAAAAACTGACATTTTCTCTTTTCTATTATTTTTAATACCTTTTT
>JAOUZG010029590.1:1550191-1573947 GCA_026289955.1 Argiope argentata
GCTCGAACGGTATATCGCTCGGCTACTGGCTCAAACGTCGCAGGTTCGTACCGCGACCTTCACTAGCTACAGTTTAAACCCGCTAACCGAAGACTCTCCGTGTGTGTGGTGGCTGGCGCACGTTAAATCTGTCGCATTACAAAGTCCTCCATGACTAGAGAAATACCACTGGGGGTATTGAAGCAGATGTGATTGTTTCAGATCTAAATTATGGTCAATGAATCGATGAATGAATAAAATACATGAATGAAGTCCGCCCCGTTAAAAGGATTTGTGACGTGTGAGAGCTAGAAGTCAGACTTCTGCCTTCGGATGCTCAGAGGTACATACCCTCAGAAGCTACTGCACCCCTCCTTCTTTTACAAAGTGTAACACAAGAACAACAACATAAATTTGCACATTTAGTCCTAAAATCTCATACCTAATTCGATATATTTAAGTCACTTAGTTTTTGAAATATAACATTTACAACTTTCTTAAAGTACAGATTGATATATGATCAATCCCTTGTAGGATTTGTCTCAAATTCCGATAGATACCTGGAATATAATGGCTAATTCTGTGTTTTGAATTTCATCTATCTAGCTCTCTTTGTTATGTCGTATCGTTATATTCGTACAGCAGACCAGACGGACTTTCGCTGATTAGGTATTATTCAAATTTAATAGAAATCTACAAAATTGGTGTGAATACTATATACCAAATTTCATACGTCTAATCCAAAGCGTTTTTGAGTTTTCTTTATCACAGACCGGTTCATGGACATTTTCCAAAAATACGTTTTTCGAACTCACGGAGGTTGAGTTCTTCAAAGTTGAAGATTCGTCAAAATCTCCAATTCGAATTTTCTGACGATTACTATGCTTTCTCTATATTACATGTACTAGAAAGTAAAAATGGAGACTCAAACTTCTAGCCCGAAATATTAAAGCGTAATAATACTAGAAGCCTGAGTCGAGTATATTTTATTTTTAAAATTTACTTTTAATTGTATGCAAGTGATATTGGAAACACAAAATGCATTTAATATTATCGCAACTTCCATAAAAATAAATATATCAAAACAAGAAAAAGTATTTCAATTATATATTTACAAAAATTAGCATGATAATTTTTATGCGTTAAATTGAGAAGATCATGTTGAAATAATCGCCAAAACTACTTTAATTGTAGATACAGTCTGTTGCATCAGCAGTTAGCAAATTTAGAACGCAGTTGGGTAATAGAGATTTATTAAAACAGAATATTTCTTCACATTTTAATTTTCTTTTTTATATTAAAAATAAATAAACGTTTAAACAAAAAAACTTAACGTTTTCCCTTTATGATTACGGAATCATTATAACCAGGAAATAATTTTTATACCACAATAAAAAAATCATTTGAAGGATATCAACGTTTTTTTGTAGAATTTTGTAACGCTTTCTGTATTATGCTCTAACTGCTACTTCATTATGAGCCCTTGACAATCATATCGTTCTTGGAAACGTAATGAATTCTTGGATGCAGGCATTTTAAGATATACATTCAAGAATGATGGGGGAAGCAATAATTTATAACTTCAAAGTTACAGTTACAGTCACACATATTTATCTTGTGTGAGCGTTAAAGCATCTATATCATTGAGAATAAATTCTAAAAATAAAATTGATAGATGAATCAGGATTATATGATGTATTTAACATCTAAAATCTATTTCTAGCTCTCAACAATAATCATACACACTGATAAAAAAAGAAAAGAAAGACTAGGATATGTCGTTCTATGTTACATCTCTAATCAAACCTTACAAAATTTGAATAACTGAGTATAAGAAAGAAACATCAAAATTCTAGATAAATAGCGCATGCGCCGGGTTCCATATCAGAAAAGGCAGGAATAGAAAAAAGGCATCTTACAGACGATACTTGGTTCAAAATATTATCAGGCTATGACATTTTAAATTTTTATAAATCTTGTATTGGCATTTTTAAAATTTGTATTGTCATATACATGATATGACATCAATTAACACAGATTTTGATATCTATTTTATTATTGCTTTTAATTAATTATTTCAATTCGTTCCATCAGTGTCAAGTATTTTTTTTTAAAAATTAAATACTTTTTAAAGAATTTGTTTGAGAACATTCTTTTTTTTTTTTGCTACTTGTATGTATTTTTATAGACAGCAAAAGGGCCTGGATAACCTGGTTGATAAAGCGTTGGATTCGGATCCCTTGGACTACGGGTTCGAAGCCAAGCCTCTTCGTGTCTGTGGTGGCTGGCGCACGTTGAATCTGTGGTTGTTACAATGTCCTCTATGTTGAGAGAAATACCATAGTGGGAGTACTGGGTCAGATGTGATCGTTCTCTGTTCCAGATACAAATTACGAGCTGTGGATGAATAAACAAAATGCATGAATGAAATCCGCCTCCTAAAAAAAGGTTGTGGCGTGTGTGTAGCTAAGTCGTACTCTTGGCTCTAGATGGCGCTACTTGTAAAACAAGAGACGTATATCTCCAGCTTAAAATCTGCTGATGTATCGGCGGGGCTTGTTCATGGCAAGTGCCATAAGTAACAACAAAATGCATGAATGAAGTTCACCCTGTAAAAAGGGTTTCTGACGTGTGTGAGCTATAAGTCAGAATTCTGCCCTCGGGTTTTCAGGAATTCATACCCTCAGAAGCAATTCCCCCCCCCCCCCTTCCGTTGTAAAGCGGAACACTAGAACAACAACCATAAACAAAAAAAGTTTTATTTGGCACTGATATGTGATAATTTTCATCCACAGCTGGTTAATGTTTCGGTTTCATTAACCATACATTTTTCTTTTTGAAATTTCACATTTGTTTAACTTTTTGTTAATACGATAATTATTTTATCTTACTTTTTCTAGGATCAATTTCCCTTTTTTCCCCCGAAATCGATTGATGCATTATATTCAGAGTCGATTTGAGCCCTTTAGAGACCCTTAGGTAAGGAAAGTTCAGTGGGAGGAGAGTTTCTCCAAACTGTCAATTTTCCACAATAGATATTTTTTTATTGATTTGAATTATTTTTGTAAGAATAATTAACACATTTGGTATCTCTCACGTGTTTTCTCGTATTCCATGTCCCATTTGTTACGGACCGTTCAAGAATTTTCTCGTGTCATTTGTCTCGTCTGTTATTCTTCTTAAATAACAAAGTTATAATGATTTTAAAATGTACAAATTTGCTAAAAAATGTGTGGTCCCAAGCGCGTGTCTTACAGATTTCTTTGCTATCCTTATTGTGTTAAGCAACAAATTCTAATAATTTGACAAAATGTTTAAATTTGGGACCCTTTCATGAGATTTGGTGTATATATTTCTCATATAAAAAAAATTCAAGAGTCAAATCTGAAATAGTTGTAATAAAAAAAACTTTAGAGTACAATTTAAATAGTATTTAATTTTAGAACAGCCATTTTTTAATGCAATATATATTTTTAATCTTTAAATAACAAGTGAAACATGTAAAAGAAAACTAATGAAGAATATTTGAATAATAATTTAGCATTTAATTTGTATAATTTCAATGGGCCGAGATAACCTGGTTGAGCGTTGGACTCGCACTCCTTAGGTTAAGAGTTCAAAGCTCACCGGCCAAAAGATTCTCCGAGTGTGTGCCGGCTGGCGCTCCTTAAAGCTGATCATAGTCGCAAAGTCCTCCATGTCGAGAGTAATACCACTGAGGATACTGGATCAGAGTTGATCGTTCTCTGTTCCATGTCTAAATTACGATCTGAGATGAGTGAATGAATTTGCATGAATGAAGTCCGCCCCCTGAAAAGGGTTGTGACGTGTGTGTAGCTGAGTCGTACTCTTGGCCCTAAATGGCGCTACTTGTGAAACAAGAGATGTATATCTCCGGCTTAAAATCTGCTGATGTATCAGCGGGGCTTGTCCATGGCAGGTGCCATAAGTAACAACATAATTTCAATCAATTCGAGAGCACAGCCCTTATAAATTAAATGAAACCTCAAAATGCTTGTAGTCAAAAAACATCACAAATGAATGCATCGAAATTTTGAGGCCTCTAGGCAGTTGCTTAATTTGCTTATTTGTTAATAAGGTTCTGACCAAATGTCACTGAAACTTTCGTCGTACCAATCAACAATTTTTTTTGGCGATTAATTATTTTCAATTTTTTTTGTACCTATAAGATATGCTATAATTATTTAAATATATATGCCAACAAAATATATATACCTGATATGCCAACAAAATTTTTTATTGGATCTATAAGATTTATTTGCATTTGTCAAGTAAAGGAATGAAAGGAAGATGTTTATAAGTGCCCTACTTGGAGTGCCCTATTATTGTTTTGCTTATTTATTATAATTAATGTCCCTAAAATTCTTAATCTTACAAAAAAAACTTAATCTGTATAATTAGAAAATAAAGTTAAATAATGAAATAAAGTGACAATAATTAGAATTACAAAGAAATTATTGAGAAAAAAAATCGTGAACATTTTAACGATAGTAATAACTTAACAAATTTACAGATTATTAATACCATTTGAGTATTAATAGGAAATAATGCACAGTAACAAATAAATTGTGGCTAAACTATTGACTTAAAAAAAAAGAAATAGTTCGAAACAATATAGTATGCTGATACTTTAAGTTTAATTCGTCTCCTTTTAAAATGTAGTGGTGATAGCTCATAAACCAGATGGCAACTTCCTGAAACAAGTAATTTCTTTTATATTTTGGCTATGTTACTAGGCTACAAACCCTAGCGTTGCGAGTTCGTTCATTAGCATTCATATACCATTCATATACAATTTACCAAGCCGTAATTAGGGTTGCGTGTATTTCTTTATGACTCCAATCATTGCAACGTTTTAGAAAAATAATTTTAATTTCAATTTAATTAAAGAAATTGAACATATAATTTTTACTACGCGCTTCATGGAAGCAGTGCGCGAGAACTTTATGAAGAGAAATAGGGAGAATAGTTTTTTAGAAGCTCCGCTACTGGAGTGATGAGTGAAGCGGCAATTACATCATACACAGTCTCAAGTAGTGCACTGATAGATTTATATGATTCGTGATAGGTATAAAGGATTTATGATAGATAAGTGCGATTTAGGATAGGTATTTGTGATTTATGGCAGATATAAATGATTTATGACAGGCATTCACTACAAACTCTTGAGTAATTAATAGAGATGTTAAGGCCAAAACAACTGTTTTAACACAAACGCAACACACAGTAAACGTAATTATTAAATCAATGAAAACTATGGTTGTAAAATATGTTGAAAATATTTTTAAAAATTCCTTAAAATTAGGAAGAAAACTATAATAATAAAATTGGTATCAACGAATAGATTTTTTTTTTAAATTTTAGCCTTAGAGGCATGTAAAAGTGAATTTAATGAAATAACATATTTTCCTAAAAATTACGAAGGAAAAGCGTTGACTTCTTTAAAAAAAATCAATTATTTCGAATTTTTTTCTGCAAACAGGAGATTTTTTTATGTGCAAACAGCAAAATTAAATTAAAGTCAAAGAATTCTCCTGCCCGAACCCCCCCCCCCCCCCCACTTAATTTTATCTTTCACCCAAAGATGTAAAATATTAAAAAGCGGTAAAATAGCATAATTACAAATGATGATGATGTCGGGTCCGCTTTTTACCACGGAAAGAGCGGTGCAGTAGCTTCTGAGGGTCATAATTACAAATAAAGAATGAGATAGAAATGTTTGAAGTGATAAAATTTCCTGACTGATAAAGATTGGAGAAAATACTTTTGGAAAATATTTGGAAAAAGATCAGTATTCTGACTACATAATATCTATAAAAAATTATACTGTGATTTGTAATGATGTTGGGTTGTTAAAACTTTTAATGACGGGTCGAACAGTTTCGGTCGTTTGAATGATAATCATTTAATGGCGAGGAAAATCGGTTCATTCCTAAAGAGTTCACGTTTGAGGACAATTTGCATTTCTTAAAAGAAATATCAAAGTATGTATAAGCTATCAATTTCAAGCTAAATTTAAACCTCCTATACCTAATATTAACATGATAATGTTTAATGGCTGGCCGATTATCAATAAATTACATCAAATGACATGCATGATAAAAGATTCATTCAAACCCTATACAAGTCAGACGATGTGGATATAAACTTACTTAAACCGGAAGCATAATTATTTCTAAGGCGAGTAATCAGAAAGAATTTCTTAAAATTCTCAATAACATCTTAAATAAAATATTAAAAGCTTAACGTTGTAGAGAGTGACGGTCGCGATACGAACCCACGACGCTAAGATTTGTAGCCGACTAACATGACCATAATACAAAAGTCTACTTCGGTATCGTAGATGTTATCTGGCTTAGAAGGTTAGCGCTACAACGTTTTATTTCATTAATTTTAGACCATATTATCAGAGCCGGCCTTTGGGGGTTGGGGTGGATGCACCCAGGATTGAGGGACCCCAGAATGATCAAGAACTAAAATAATATTCTGGATTATAGTAGCGATATGGAAAGATGAGAAGAAGAAAGTTAACTTTAAAAATTGATGGGTTTGGAAATATACAGGTATATTATAGTCTAATGCAAATATACAACATACTACAAACCTACTGCAATAATTAATCGTCATTTACCTCACCTATTAAGTAAGACTGCATATAGTGTTTGGAAATTCATACTATAAAATATTTAATATTATTAGAGCTAACGGGGGGGGGGGGGAAGGAAAAAGAAACGCGAAACTTCAAGAAGTCACAAGATATGTTTTCTTGTCTACAAATTTTTTTCTGGAAATAAAATTGCTTCGACTTCAGAAGTCACAATTCTACTGGAGAAAAAAGATCCACACAAATTACATATCTTGTAAAGGAAATACAGAAACTAAACTTCGTTGAAGAACTATAAATTGATATGAATATGAACGAATCAGAAAAATAAAGTTGAGAATGACGATAACATATTTCATCAAGTACTATTATAAAAAGTAAGTTTAAAATGTGCTAAAATTAAACCTGTATAATACAAAAGATATTTTGCAAATAATCCTGAAGATAAATCATTTCCTACAACATATTTTTTTTTAAATGCCAAATGATGAAACTTAACTTCGCAACTGGTGTTAATGTATTTAGTAACACAAGACTCGGTATTTTGTTTTTACTGTATGCTATTTTCGAAAAGATGTGGAAATGAACAATCTCCACGATTTATTAGGGATTATAATAACTGCAGATAGCTATCAAATGTAATTAAAGGTCATTAGTGTTCTATTGGCCTATGAAATTCGTTTATTGTTTGGAAAAGATAACTAAAACTACTAAATTTATATTCGACTATTGATAAAACAAATTAAGTTACTATAAACAAATAAAATGGACGACTTAAATATTTCAAAGAATGTGATTGATTCTATTTTGAATATGTCATAATCTTCCACTTCGAGGAACCCAAAAAATAACAGGGACCCCTAATAAACTCAATTTTCAAAGTTTTAGCGAATTATTAAGTAAATACGATTCCATGCCAATAGATTATATAAAACGAATATGAAATTAAAAAGAAAAATAGAATTTTGCCTTATATAATAATTTGTGAGTTAGGAAATGAAACCTTTTATAAAAATTATAGACGGTACAAAGGCATCCATGTACTGTAATATCTAAATGTATTCATTATATTTCCTAAAAGGGACAAATTCCATTCATTATGAGGCATAAGAATTTAGAAGAAAAAGATTAACTATAAATGAGTCATTTAAAGAGTTTTAATAATAAATGAGTCATTTACAGAGTTTTAACTATAAATGAGTCATTTACATGGTTTTTAGAAATAACTGATATAACAGAAGAAGGAGTAAAAAAATTCTTTTGAAAAGATTAAGTAAACGTTATTTAGATATCATGAATTGTAGAGAATAGGCATACGACAACAATACCAACATGAAAGCGAAATATAAAGGTGTGCAATCTAAAATACTTGTTCTGATCCCTAATGAAATTTATATACCACCTAATTATATTCTTTTATTTATTAATTTGTGATGCCACTTCCAATAATGTATACAGTAATTTTTTTCGGATATTGCACCTTCTATATTGTTCCTTTTCTGCATTTATAAAGATATTTCTCTTAAATCATCATGCGACACTCGTTGGGAAGCCAAAACAGATTCGGTAAAAATAGTGTATACACAGTTTGAGAAATTTGGCATGACCTAAAAGAATTTATGGATGCAAATATCACTCTTAAAGCTAAAAAAGTCTGAGGGGTTCAATACCAGAAGTGCCATTTATTTTATGTTTAATAGTATAATTTGCAATACTATCCAAATTTAACAATATCAATAAATTATTTCAATCAAAAACAATTGATTGAATTTTAGTCAATAAAATTAAAACTGAAATCAGAAATTTAAGACATTTTTGAATGAAGCTAAAGTGATATTGTGTAATTTGAATATTTCAGAACATTTTTCATAAAAAATAATTATAATATTATGTTCTGAAATAGCAAAATAAAGTTAGAAAACCCGATAGAGGAATTTAGATGCTTTTTTAACAGTATAGTTGATATTTTTATGCAGAAATAGAAGATGGATTTAAGAGTATTTAAATAAATTCATATTTTTAAAAATTAATTATTTTAGTCATTAGAGAGAGTGCTGAGCACTCTTACAACAAATTAAAAATTTAATAAGAACTTGTCTTCGGTCAAGTATTGTGCACAGAAGTTTTAAATGCACTTGCTATGTGAAGCATAGAAAAGAAAGCTGAAGGGGAAAAAATGCAATCTGAAGAAAAAAATTTTTCGAAATAATTAACTGAAAAATAAATTTGCAATAGTGATATATGTTTGTTCTATTACTTTTTTTTCCTACTTTACAAAAAATTTAGGGTCCCAAATAGTTTCTTGCACCTACGCCCCTTTATACAATTGGCCGGCCCTGCATATAATTCACAAAACCCGTTTTTACGGCGCATAAAAATGTTTAAAATTAAGCTTTTATTAATATCAATTTTATTTCCGAACAATTTTTTTCTCCGATTTAAATTTTTTAAAAATATCCTTTATAATGATTTTATTGTTTTAGTTATTGGATTTATGTTCAAAAGTGTTGAAAGAAGCCCTAAACTTCTTCATTTTTCGATGCTCCGAATATTTGAATCTCTTCTAAGTCTCCCCTTCGTTTTTAAGTAATGAAGTATTTATATTTCAAAAAGATATACGTACATGCCATGCTGTAAGTGTTTGAAAACAATTATATTTCACTCTTAGACTGAACAGGAGGACTTAAGGCGTGAATTAGAATGATCATACCAGTTTTAAATTTATTTCAGTAGAAAAATCTGTGGAACTCGTTAAAGAAAACTAATAATTAAATAAAAGCATCAATGAAGCACAATTTTAAGGAAATCCAAAGATTTCTCATTTTAACAAAGTAATTGGAAGAAAGTGTGTCTCCAAAATCGAAAATTCATTAAATCATGAAATGTAATATGAAAAATCTGTCATACCACTTTCTTGCAACATTATTCTCATTGTTCGAAAGATAGATATACATATATTCTTAACGGATAATAGGTCATTGGCGCCTGTCTTTGGAGATAATTAAATGACCTGGCGATGAATTTAATAACAAAATTGAAGGTTTTTTTAAAAAAAAAAATGCGAGAATTATGGTGCTATGTCTATTAGGAACCGAGATATCCGTCCCTTAGAAAAATTTTATGCGCTGATGGAAGACTATAAAAAACGATGCGCATGAAGCGTAATTTTCCTTGGACTGATGATTGTAGAAAGAACACTTCAGTTTGAGTGTTGTGTGGTTATTTTCATCTTGATAATGATATTAATGTATCATGATGTTAATTTTATGCACCATGTCTTTATTTTTCATCGTTCGAACTCTGTCTTTTCCGGAATACTCGTAGAATAAAGTGTTATGATTCACTACCTACCATATTGGGCATCTTTAACCCCTTAGCAAACCTTGAGGTGTCTGACACGGGCATTGAACTACGGAATTTTTAGTTTTAAATCTTAAATTAAGCAATATAATTAAGTATTTAGAAATGCAAAAATTAATTAGAAAATAGGATGTGTTATCTAATTAGGAAGTCAAATAAGTTCGTATGCCAAGGGGGTTAATCTTACACCAACAGAAGAATTTCTTTAACCAAATTTTAAAATGATAAAACGCTTAATATTCAATAGTATTAATATTGCTAGTTTACACTTGACATTAATAACATAGATGCTATTAATTATTAGTAATTAACATTAATATAATTAGTTTACTTACTACATATCACATTAAAAACACCCCCCCCCCAAAAAAAAGATTCTTGAGACATGAGTATCAGAAGGGTTACGAAAAGCTCAAGATAGTTACTTAAACTCTTATTAACTTTACTAAGGCTCCATTCTATATTTCCGCCTTAACATTATACAATATTAAGAATGGAAGAGAAATGCATGCAGATCCATAGGAAAGTGATACAGCAACATTAATTAATAAGGAATGGAATTACGATATATATTATATTTGATATAAATATTTGTATTTTTTAAAGTTTTATTTTTATTAACTTTTCCTTTAAAATTTCATAAAAATTGTTGCACGGAATTACTAAAAAAATTATATCTCTATTATAAAACGATTAATAATTTTAACCCCAAAATAATTCTTTGACACATCAAATATGAAAATTTTAATCAGCAAAAAAGAAAAATTTATCCGAAATTTTCAATAATTTTGGCTGATGGTGTAAATAGACGTAATTTATACCATATTCTGGATGCTTCTAAAAGTCAAGGAAGAATTTTAAGGATAATTTGGTAAGAATCATTTTTATAACAAAGCATGGCATCGCAAATGCAAAGGACAAATGAATATATTTACGTTAAAAGTAACCCAATTGTTTATTAATATTTCTAAATAGTTTACTGAAAATCTGTTATTTTCATTGGACCAAATATTTTGCAAGAAACTGGTTACACGTATCGTTTGATTTGGAAGATTTTAGAAAACAAAAGCCAAAAACTCGTTAATACTCCAGTTAAATTAGGATGATTTTATTTAGAAAACAAAAATTTCAGTACATTAAAGAAACAAACGATTGTGAGAATTAATAATACATATCACAAGTTCTCTGTACTCAGTAGGAAGCAATAACATTTATATACAGTAGTTCACTCTATATTTCATGCAAAATATTCCATACAAAATTCTGGTTAATTTGCTGGACAGAAAAGTGAGGTGACACACTTCTCATAGATTAATGTACAGTTTGTCAGAAATTACACGATATATTTTTCGTACTATCAAAAATACAGAACATATACTTTAACAAAAATGTAGCTGTCAGAAATCCATGATACTCTACTGATGAGGGGTAAGTGAAAGTATGAGTTAATGTTTGTTTGTTTGTGTCAGTGGAGGTTTCAGAGCTTTTATGTTTGAGGCAAGGCCCACAGAGTGGCTGTTTTGTCTGCACTGGTGGAAATGAATGTGAATTCCTTCGGATGCCATCTGCCTTGAATAACTTTATCTGCATGTTCTGCAACGCGGACTGTTGCTAG
The DNA here is from genome assembly GCA_026289955.1 of Argiope argentata. Taxonomy (NCBI): domain Eukaryota; kingdom Metazoa; phylum Arthropoda; class Arachnida; order Araneae; family Araneidae; genus Argiope; species Argiope argentata. Next base: position 1,561,771 of record JAOUZG010029590.1, read on the forward strand.
CTGTTGAGTAAGATCCCCTGTAATAAAAGAAAACATTATATATATTTTTTCTATTCATTTTACAATAGCCTGAATAAATTTTAATATTAAACACAAAATGAATTACTTTATTGAACCATAACGAGTATATATAATCAGCACTGGATCACGTTGCAATGAGTATTTTCATATAATTAAGTATTTTTAAAATTGACAAAGCTGTGGATTCTCGAAAAGTGAAAAATAATACAACATATTTATTAAATTACTCTACAGCGTTACGATATTGTCCATCTTTTCAAATAGAATACATGATAGTGTTTTAATTTAATTAATGCAAGTTAGTGTGTGTATAAAGCATGCAGTCTTTACTTTCATTTACCAGCTAGCAGTACTCGTACGTCGTTGCCCGTGGCGTAGTATCCAAGAAGAAAAATTAGCTTTAAACTTAAATTTAGCCTCCAATCGATTTAATATCTGCATGTTTCCCAACATCAAAAAAACATAAAACTTTATTTAGAAATTATCAAAAATAGATAAAAAGCCAATTTTTATAACATACGTTCAGAAATATTTAGACTGTTACAAAGGTAAAAAATACGATTTGTCCGTAGACAAAACATAGGCGATCGTTTCGAGGTTAGATTTCCTTCTTTTCGGTATAATGATTTGAATCGCTGTTTAAAACTGGACTTAAACAAAGAAATGTGTCGCACATGCATACCACATCTCTTGCTATTTGCGAAGGTGCAGTTTTAGGTTTTCGCGCATGCGCAGATAAAATAAAATCGCAATTATAAAACTGCCCTTTTCTATTTTGATATGACCTTAATGTATTAAAACCTTCCCCAATAAATGCTCTACAAAATGGTATAAATATCTCCATTATCCGTTAACTATTTCTCGAGTTTTTGTAGTTCCAACATACAGACGCTTTCAGGAGACTTCATTTTATACTATGTACAAATTACAGGAAGAACAAGAGGGAGTGACCTCCTTCCCTAAAATTGTTATACATTCTTCAATAAAAGTGTTATCCACATCTGCCCCTCCCCAAACCACACAAAATTATGAACCTTGGGTAATGGATGCCTTGAATAGTAATGGCAAACAACAATTATAAAATATCGATCTTTGGCGTAAATTTAGCAGTTTTAGAATCAATTCTGGCTAAGAAGATTTAGACGTCCCGGGTTCGAGTCCGGGTCAGGGCTGGTTGTTCTTCTGTTTACTATCTGTGAGGTGTATGAATGTCCCTCCTGTAAAAAGGGGCTATGCAAGAGAATGTGATGAGTGTGTAATTAAGTCGTTCTCTTGGTTCTAGTTGGCGATACTTCAAAAAAAAAAGAGATGCTCATTTGGCATAAAATCGCTGACGGCGCGCTTGCCCATGGCAAGAGCCAGTAGTAACAACAATAACAACAGCATAATCTATTATATGATACTTAGAGATTTTTTAAAGCTTAATTCCTGGTATTCAGCAATACGTTCCCGTTCATTGAATCTGTGTTTCAGTTATTCCCTCCCTAAGTATTGAAGTCATATTTTAATACTTATCTACAATTGCATTCACGAAATCACACATGAAACTTCATTTATTTAAGTAATTTCATGTTTTTTAATTATTGCATTTACATGTTTCTGAACATAAATCAAACCTTAGTCGGATTTTTCTAATTATTGCATTTACATGCTTCTGAACATAAATCAAACCTTTGCCGGATTTGTTCTAAGTTTGATAAATGTCCACACTTCAGTTGTTAAATATGTGTACTAAATTTTATCCAAGTAACTGCCTTCGTTCTATATTTATACAAATTTATATTCAGACAGCCAAACAGACAAACTTCACATTTTCGAGTAATCTTGGTCAAAGACAGACAGCCGTCAATTCACTCACTTTCAAATCCCACTCTATGTTTGCTTTTTTCAAATAGTATAATGGTTTATATAAACTTCGTTTTTAGAAGTTGAAAGTATTACTAAGACTTATTTTTCAATTACATAAATTCCCATTTTCTATACAATCTCTACAGTGTTTTTAACTACAGAAATTAACCACAATAAGTTTAAAAAATTTGCCCCCATAAAATTTTTAAAACTCTTTCTTTCTAATTTCTCATGATGTGCAGACATAGGAAAGTAATCCAGTCTTAAGAAGAAATTTAATTTGGACAGAATTAAAATATGACAAAGAGCGCTACAATCAATTAAGTTTAACACAGTTTAATCATTAGGCTCGAATAATAGGAAAAGATGACCGGTATAATCTAGAGGTTATAAACAAAACCAAAGATATGATCATCAATAGCTCAAAATCTCACAAAACTTTCTTTATAAAATATTCCAACAGTTTGACATCTTATTCCGTTAATCGAAATAACTGAAACGTTATGGAAAATTGTTGACAACTTGATTTAAATTTACATTATAAGCGTATATCCAGGCACAGAGGGGTACAATTGATTTAATATATTAATTGCCAAGTCCATGAGCATCAAATGCCGATCTTCCAACTCTCTCTCTATATATAAATAAATAATAGATCCACGGCCATAAATTTTTCAAAATTTCGTAGGATACAATCACAGGATATATTAATTCAAAAACAATCTGCTCTCACCTTGCAAGTCAGTCAGCATGAGTTTGCAGTCGTAGGATCCTGTGAGTAAATAGAAGGCTTTGGGCGAGAGTCGGCAAGTCCTGATGTCCGCGGTGTGGGGTTTGAAGGTCTGCAGAATGCGGTTTCCTTTCATGTCGTAGAGCATACAGGTGGAATCTTCATGACCGGCGACCAAGAGTCTCCCGGAAGGATCTACTGAAACTGCAGCCGCTGCACTCCCTAAAAAGAAGAAACAATGAAATTAAAGAAAGACTTATTTTTGTTCGTGGCACCAAAACCCTTGAACGGATTAATTATGATTGATCAAAAACTGAATTCGATGAAAAATTTATAATAAAAATGCAAGTTTCTATCTTTTTGGCACCTTTTTTCGTTTGATATTTAATTTAGCTTAGTTTTATTAATGTCAAATTTGAAAGCAAAATTAGGGCTATTTTAGGATGGACCTCCTAATGTTGAATACAGGTCGGATGACAAGGACGACACCCGAGTTGCCGTCCTTGCTTTCTAATATAACGCATGATGCCTATGAAAAGATTTTTACTACGAAGGTTACATCGTGCAACAGGCCCACTTAACATGTAGGCTTATTGGTGGAACTGAGAACGCCAGCCCCGAAGCCATACTATCAGGCAATTGTGACCCCTACATTGACTCGTTAATAAAACGAATCTATATGAATTAAATTTATCTTTTTATCAAAAGAATTGAAGAGATATATAAAAATTTAATCCATTACATTCAACAGGTTGGCTGTTAGCTTATTAGAAAGTGATTGCGATAAAATAAAATGAAAACGAAATTTAGAAAGCCCAACATATTAAATGGGCAAATTTTAAGATATGATCGTTACATTAAAACTATAACTCCTGTAGCGTTAGCCTTATAAGCCAGATAACATCTACGATACTGAAGTCGACTTTTGTATTATGGCCATGTTACTCGGCTACTGGCTCTAGCGTCGCAGGTTCATACCGCAACCTTCAATCACTACATTGGTGGCCTTGAAAACGCACCCTTCTGCAACAGTCGTGGCGCCATCTACCCGCAGCAAAATTGTGGGACTCACTTGACATAAGCAAAGCAAACAAACAAAAATCGTCAGACTCACTTGACGAGCAAGCAGCAACTCGTCATAACGCTTGGTGCAATACAAAATCATTCGCTTCTTCGCCGACTCACTGGTGGGGGAGTACTGTAGCGTTAGCCTTATAAGCCAGATAACATCTACGATACTGAAGTCGACTTTTGTATTATGATCATGTTACTCGGCTACAGGCCTACTCGTATCGTGACCTTCAATCGCTACACTCCTAATTTTGGACTAAATCCGTAAGCTATACGTTCGTGTTTGTGATAAATGGAAGCTCAAAAGCGTAAGAAGCAATATAAGCAAAATTTGGATGCGTACTTGGCCCGCAAACCATAAATCTATACCAAATTTTAGTTCAATCAAAACTTAAAATGCCCACCGATAGTCTTCATTAAATTGCTGAGCTATCATATTTCGTATGCATACGACAAACATCTGGACAGAACATTCCCAGGAAATTAGAAGAATATAGAAATATTAAATATTTCCCTTTTTATTCAATTTATCTTTATGAAGAAGACATTAACTTTAATTTCTTTTCTACACTGAACCGATGTAAAAGGTGACAAAATTTCAAAACTAGCATATAATTCCACTATGACAGAAAAGTATAGCTTTGATCTGTTACTGAATAGTTGTAACAAATCGGATTTTGAATAACTCTTCTTGTTTTCTCATAAGTCCCAATGAAAATTATGAAAAAGTCGAAGCAATGCACTTTCAACTAATATCATTATATCTTTCTTTTTTATCTTTAGGCCAGATCCTGTCTCTGTAGATTCATTGGAATTAGATTCGAAACTGGATTGTTGTTTTAGGTATTTTTTAGTAAGGACTTTGCAGTTGTGCAACCATCCGATTAGCATATTTTTAAGCGTATTAAATTAAATTTAAACCATTAAAAGAACACAATATTGAAAAATTGTGAGAAATCTATAAAAATATATAATGTTAATAATGATTGTTTAAAAAACTAAATGTCACTCGTAGATTGAAAAATGTATGTGAAGCAACTCATTTTATAAAATTTTCCCCCAAAATGCTATACAGCACAGACTTTTGGACTCAAAACTGTTAAATAGTAGCTTATTCACCTGCACATTCCAATGGAAAACCGATCAGCAATATTATGCCCTGCCTATTAAAATTTATTGGGATATTTTAAAATAGCCTTTATATTATATAAATGATTTTAAATATACTCGTACAATAGCTGATGAGTATATAACTAATTAACTTATTAGTACACGTGAAATCATTCAATTTTGATGCTGAAACGTATATTGATCATTAAAAATAATTCTGTATTTTTGCTGGTAAATTTCCTTTAACCATAGATCTTATATGATTTTAAAATGCATCGTTCCGCAAATTATTTAATTTTTTCATTTCATTCTTTCATTTTACGTTCTTAATATCAAATCTACTCGTTAACGTAATAGTAATAGTCTGAACAATTCAGTGACGGAACTAAAAGTTCAAACTGAAATTTTAGTCATATTATAAAGAAACCATTTTAAAGAAGACAAATCAAATAAGAACCAATCTTTAAAATGCTATAGGTTTTGAATTGTGCAAGAAATGTCATATGTGACATCGGAAAAGAAAAAAAAACCTAGCCAAATGTAGTTTTATCCAGAAAAGATTAAATAAGCCTCACCAGGTCCAGTGCCACCAACAGGTCTTGATGAAATCTGATGAACACACCCACGTGTTCTCATGTCCCAGAATCGAATGGTTTTATCCTGAGAACTACTCACGAACATTACGCCGCCCCAAGTGTACAGGGACAGGATCTGGCCTAAAGAAAGAAAAGTAATGATGTTAATTAAGTTTGTATTGATATTCACGTTTCTTAATATCAATACAGCATACAATTGATTATGATACAGATTATATTGATATTAAAATCAATTCAGCATCGGTTATGCATTCTAAGAAAGTTTCAACTGACTTCAAAATATATATTTTTTTTTCCTTTTCATTTCTGTTAAATAGTTAATATATACATCAAGAAATTCATTAGCAATTTCATATTCGAAAGCAATTAATGACAAATACAGTTAAAAGTATTCTTGAAAAAGTTATTATTTTATTAAGATGTTGGCCAAATCATTAAATTTTTTCTAACATAATGTAATTGGATGCACTGTTCGTTCGGTTAGCAGAAAGCTTCCATCACTATTTGACCGCATGAATTATAAAACTAAATAAATAATTCAATGAACAGAATAAATACTATTTTAATTCATTCTTAAACTTTTATATATCGTTTTTATTTCTTCGATATTAAGTTTAGTTTAGCGGAGACACAGAGGTAGCGTGTCTTCCTCACATTCTGAGCATCCCGGGTTCGTGTCACAGTCAGGGAATGGCTGTTATTCTGTGTATTATCTGGGAGGTGTATGAATGTGCCTCCCCCTGTAAAAAGGGGTTGTTCACGCGGCAAATACCACTCCCTAGTAAACCGTGTTCATAAATACCAAGACCTCTTCAAGATCTACAATAGTCGAGACAAGAATTCCCCTTGTGAAAATCAACCGAAATTATAACTTCAAAAGTCCCTCAAAAGTGCAGATCTCATGATGGAAATCAAGACCCCAGGACCCAGATGGATGCTACGTATTTCTGGCTCCATAGTGATTGTTTATTTGTCATACATATATATGTTCACAATTTAATTTGTCAATTCCCCCCCCCCCTTTTTCAGTTGGTAATCTAATTCCCCTGTAAGTTCAACCCATAATCGCCATTTGTTTCAGTATTCTTGTCCCCTCTATCCAGTTATAACTTCAGAAAAAAATTGAACAGATTCTGGTAAGATTTTGATACCGATGGCATTCTCTCTGGAAATCCTTAAATACTGTATCCTCTCTTTTTTTCCCTTTAACAAATTTTGCTTTTTTTTTCTCTCTCTCTCTCTCTCTCCCATCTTGTGCTCATCCAACTGGTTAGATAACTTAGCGTTACAGGCACCGAGGGCACAGGATGGCGTTATGAAAGTTATGTCATGTAAAAAGGGTTTGTGCAAGCGAATGTGATGAATGTGTAGCTAAAGCGGCGTTCACACGCCCCGTCGAATTTTCAGTCGAGCCACGCGTCCCCCCCGTTTTACCCCTATTGCGGTTTCTTGGGTTGCTTTGATATCTGTGGACGCGTCCGAAGTTTTTCTCGAAAACTGTCGATAAAGTGTCCAGACATCAAAGGACCTCGAGAAACCGCAAGAGGGGTAAAACAGAGGAATGCGTAGCCCGTCAGAAAAACCGCAGGTCGTAGGAACTAGATTTAAGAAATACTCTTGACCCTAGTTGGCATTATTTGAAACAAGAGATGAACCTTCGGCTTAAAATCGCTGATTCAAATGCCCTTGGTAACAACAACAACAGTTTATTTTAGCTTAATCATTTCTAGGACCACGAGAAGTATACTTTTAATCATATTTATCCATTTTTGTAAGAAGTTATGTAGAATGACTCGAGTTCTAACAAATTTTTCAATCAGACAGAAAAGATACTTCAGTTCCTTATCTCACACAAAACGGTATGTCTTGATTTGTTAATTATTAATTAACAAAATCAATTAATCAAAATAAATCACGTTATTTAGGCCAGTAGCAATCTTAAAAATATTTTAATATACCACGAATTAAAAAATGTCCTTTTAACGGATAAACTGAATCAATGACCCATTTTGAGCATCATGAGGGATATTTTAGGAGGACTTTAATTTTCAGCCATAATCAGATAATGGAAAGGATACCCCTTCTCCAAATTTCGCATCACATCAGTTTAGGAATGCTTTTTTAAAAAATATTTCGATTTCACCGATTCCAAATCAATGAATACCCTTCTTTTGTGGTCTTTGGGTATTTCGACAAGTGAGGTTGGTTTAATAATCATCCAGAGTTAATATTAATAGTTGAGGAAATAAAAGAAATTTTTCTTTCTTTTTTAAGATCCCGCAATCATTTTTGCGTTCTGCGTCTTTCAAGTACATGCTATCTGAAGGAAATACCATTTGTTACCTGTGTGTCCGGTTAATGACTGGAAGGGCATGGCTGTCTCGCAGTCAGTGATGTAAATCTTGTTGTCACCCGATCCACCGCTGATGAGGAGGTTGGATCTATTACTGAGGTCCTCCATGAAGCACATGTCTCTGACGGTACCGCCGTGCATTGTTAGGGGATGGGCGATGTCTGAAAGAAAGAAGTCGTTTTAAAAAATGTAGAATTTAGCTGAGATGACAGCGTGACGCTATCAGTCAGATGTAAAAGAATCATATACCAAAGGAATTTGAATGTGATAATAATTGATCTTTAGACTATCGAAGGATGAAATTTCTATGTATGTTTCAGAAATGAGTGGTGTGTCTGACAGAGAAATAGATAAGATGAACCTTTTCTCTATATTAGATAATAGCGAAAATAAGTCTACTTACAGTGTTTTATTTTTTCCCTCTTCAGCAATAATACAGTTGCTTCACATAGTGGTGCAATAGAAAATGACAGTGTCAAATATAGACAATATGAGAAAACAAAAATAAAAATGTTTTAAGGTCGTTCTACTGCTCAACGTCAGATACTCTTAACACAGCAATATATGCAGAATAGAATGTTCACCCATCAATACGATCAGTACTCGAAAACGAAACAAGGAAAGTAGAACTATCTGGAGACAAGGAATGGCGGAAAGTGAAGTGGAATTTTAATGGCAAATGGGGTGGCAATGGTATTTCCCTAAAGTAAATCTTACTTATTACCAATTTCTTTGTGAATAAGTTTGATTTTTAACTATTTTAAGGAATGCTAATCATTGTTATATACAATGTAAAAAATTGTATTTCAAAAATTAAATTTGGTCGGAATTTCATTTGTCAATACACCTTCACATCGCCAATAGGCGCCAAAAGGACAGTGTCAAAAAGCAAGATGGCATTGGCGACTTGGCATCCATTTGTGCTATGAAGGTGTACAGATTTGCAGATTTCAAATTAAATAATTTAGTTTTTGATGCACAGTTTCTGGAACTGTGAAAGAAGATTAACCTGTCAAAAGAGTTAAAAGAAAAAGGATTGATAGTGCACTTGGAAATAATTAAAAGATTTTTGAAGACAAACTTTGTTTTGTGTGCTACTAGCAAAGCGACTCTTGATCAGTAACTTACAATACAAACATTTATAGCATGTAAGCATAAGAATATCAGAAACCATGGAAAGGTGTTACATGCCTCAGTAACATAAAAAAAAACTTCGGCAAAAGTTAGATTCAAACGGAATGCTAACTCAATGCTGAAATTCTATAAGCAAATACATTATGCCCAAAACAGAAAAAAATCCATTCTTTTTTCATCTAATTGTGAATATTTTTATTACATTTTTCCAATTGAAACAGCTTTTAAATTGTTTCAAAAAAAAAAAATTCAGGACAACTCAGAAACTCACAACAGATGCTCAAATATCCCGACTAACTAAATTCTAATTGCAAAAGAAATCTTGAACTCAAAAACAAATTAATTTCATTTTAAAGAAAAATATTTCAACAAGAAAAAAGAAAATTCTGCCTAAAATGTTTTAACGTAATTTCTTAAAGCCAATTATACCTCATTTATAAAATATTTTTAAGAATTACTTCCAAATATCTCTATAAAATAGCATGTTAAATATTATATCGAAATTTACTGAAAGAGAAAGCAGAAAGTTCATACAAAGGTGCTTATTTCATAATTGATAATACTTTTTCCTTTTTAATTTTCTGAAATTAAAAATGCAATTCAGGAAACAAGTATGAGAAAAATATTATCTTTATATAATGCCTTTTGGAAGATGGCTGGCGAAGTTTCAAAATATACAACTTCAGTTTTGTCATAGAGTGACTCAAACAGTTTTTTTTAATGGGTGCGCATAAAATTAAGCCTGAGTGGTTGCATAACGCTTTTACCAATGTTTTAATTACAGATAACATACTTAGTTACTAATTTTATTTATTATTAATTTATACATTTAAATTGTAAATAAATTCAATCATCTCCAACTTGCTTGTCATGTGTGTGTGGTGGATAAATAATTTGCATGTGAATAATGACCATAAAATAAAAGTTCGTAAATTTTACATCTCATTTATGCTTGATTATAGCAAAGGTTAATGTGCTTCAGGTCTTTTAGTTCTTAATATTCTCATTTTCATTGGAGGTCATTATTATCTTTTTCAGCATTACTTTTATTTTTATTTGGCATTAATTTTTTTTCTGTTAGTGGATTAGTATTTGTGTCAAATCGATTAGTTTTAATTTGACTGTCCGTGAACATTACGAACTGGGAGGATCCCACTAAAAAGAAACAAAAATTTTAGCTTTATGTTATATTTACAGCTAAAGTGCACTACGAATAATATTTTTTAATTTCTCAAACTCTCAGTCAATAAGCATGAGATTTTTCATTATAAGTATCTCAAGTTAACTGACAATCATAAGTAAGATATTGTTAACAGCATAATAGCCCATCTAGATGGATACGTTTTTTTTAGTATATAATATTTTATAATTGAAATTTAGCTCATTTCAGCGTAGTTAAATACTTCAATAAATGGAGTTATAAACTGATTTGTTGGGATTTTTGAGTGTAAGTATTATGACCCAGATCCATTATCAACATTGGATGGGAATCAGAAATGCAATTTTAGATTGGAATGAAGGATACAACAGTACACAACATTAGCAAATAAATGCTCAGAATCGTTTTAAGAGGAATTGTATAAGTTTATCAGAAAACACAAGTGAAAAAATTCACCTTCGAGCTGGCACGTGTTGGAATTGAACCTCATGAGTTTGACTGTTTTGTCATTGGAGCCCGTAGCCAGCAGGTCCCCTGTTGCGTTCCACGCCATGCAGTAAATGGAACCTTTGTGGTGCTTCTGTTTCTTGAACAAAACCGTGGGCTCGCGAGGCTCTTGGTCTGGTCTAAAGGGAATATAAGGAAAGTAATAAGAGAAACTGAAAACAAATCTCGATTCAGTCTGAGCATGAAATAAACTTTATTCAGAATCAATAATGGAAACTAAAATAAGGAAGTAAATAAAATAAAGTATCTTTACATTTCTTGCTTCTATTCCGAAATATTACGGCATGATAATTATTCTAAATTTAATTTGCGTCAACTTTTACGTATTGCTTATTACAACTTTTACATGAAGCACTAATCAAGACAGGTACTAGTACCTTCAACCCACCCGAAGGAACACGGATTTAAATTACTAGGGCTGAATGATTGAACCGCCGCACCAGTAACACTAGCCAGAACTGTGGTTGAGCCCTAAGTACCATTACCGGCCATAGTACAAGCCTTCCCGTAGGAAGTACGTCCCGTCATAGATGGGAGGAGCTTACCCCCACCTATTAGTATACTCATCAGGGTGCCGAGATCCAACCACCATGCCGGAAGCATCTCATCTTCATTTTGAGGTTACCCCGGGGGAGTTAATCAAGACAGGTAAAAAAACATTATCATATTAATAAAATTTAAAATGTGGTAAAAAATAAAATTTAAATTAAATTATGATTGAAGATTTTCAAAGATTATTGATTTTATCATAAGACCGTTAACAATTAAAACAATTTTATATATCATAATTTTAGCAATATTAAAAATAATACCCTCTTTGAAAGATTTAACGAAATAATGAAATTGACTTGAATAATAATACAACTTTACAAAGAGTTATTAGGAATTGTATTTAAAAAATTTTGAAAAAATTACAACAGAATAAAATTCGCGAAATAAAATTATTATAGTCGAAAAGCTGCATTAAAAAAATCAAAATAGAATTAAATTGGATTTTTAATTATTAATATGTTTCAAAGTTATTAAAGTATATTTTTGATTAATTTTAATTAAAAATTCTAATTTTCAAATATTGAAACAAATACTTCCTTAGTGATCAACCCAAAAAAGCCTATTGCCAATTAGCCAGTTTGTTCATTTAATGTTCAGAGATTTGGTTTGTTGATGTTTGTTTTGAATGATTTTGTGTCCTAGCGCATGTTGTATCACGAATATTATAATTTTTTGATAATTTAATAGCTTATAAACATTATTTATGTTAAAAAAGGTGATACTGGAATGACATTTTAAATAAGATTTATTTGAGTTGCATTCAGCTGCCCGACCCATTAAAACATTAAAGTTCAGTTTTTTGGCCCAATAAGTTAAGATTATGCCCCAATGATTGAGAAACATGTTACTTTAATTTCATAAGAGAGAGGTAACATCTGTATTTTGGTGAACAAATGAAAAATCTGCATATGCTTAAAGAAACAAAATTTTCATTTTGATTTGAAACACAGTTTTGACGATAGATCAAATACAGTTTGCCAAACTACTACAACTGTTAATACTATTTGCTAGCAAGCATTTTCTTTCCCCTTTTGGATGAACTCCTTCGATGTGTGTGTGTGTGTGTGTGTGTGTGTGTGTGTGTGTGTGTGTGTGT
>JAOUZG010029590.1:1573957-1593832 GCA_026289955.1 Argiope argentata
GTGTGTGTGTGTGTGTGTGTGTGTGTGTGTGTGTGTGTGTGTGTGTGGATTCCAATGAATATGCGATCGTTTCCGGCAACAAACGAAAAACGATATAACTTAATTTGATATGACAGCCGCTGTAACTTAAAGCGAGTCTCTCTCCGAGCGTAAATAATTTTGCCTTCAATTAACAGACTCTGTATTAGAAATGAGAACCAGTGAGAATGTTCACCTTAAGTGTTCTCGCATAACCTCTTGACAAACTTATCAAACTAAGGCTTTTCATGGCACGTATAATACGCAATATTAACTTACGAAGTGAAATTAGCTTTATAAATGAATCTAACGTTATGTTTGACGAATCATTAAGCAATTAATACTTGTTATGGGTTAAGAATACCTAAAAATCGAAATTATATTTTAGATATATTTTTCTCAACCGATTAAAATAAAAATTTGGCACAAAATTGCAGCATGTAGTCACAAATCTCATACCAAATTTGATATATTTGCCATAATAGTTAAATCATAATTATCCAATTTACATATTTCTGAAAGTACAAGTGACATATGTTGTTGAGTTGTGACTAATGGCACTTGCCGTGAACAAGCCTCCGCTGATACGATCAGCAGATGATTTAAGCCTAAGAAATGCGTCTCCTTGTTTTTTACAAGCGGCGCCATCTAGGTCCCAGAGTACGACTTAGCTACGCACACGTCACAACCCTTACAAGCGACATATAGTCAACCCGTATCTGTATTTGGTTCAAAGTCTGACATGTGTCTACACTAATGCTAAATCTGTGTACAGAATTTTATGCAACTAACTCTTTTCGTTTTGAATTATAGTGTTAACTTTTATTCGAACAGTCGGACAGACAGACTTAGTCTGAATAGATTTTATTCAAATTTGGTATAAATTTGCTAATTTGATGCTAAGACCGTAAAACAAATTTCAACTGTCTAGCTGAAAACATTTTTGAGTTATCTTTGTCACAGATAGACAAACATTTTCTAAAAATTTGTTTTTTGATACTCAGGGAGGGCTAAAGGATGCAGATTCGACAAAATATCGAGTTCGAATTTTTGTGACGATGACTATATTTTCTCTATACTACATAGACGAGAAAATTAAAATTAAAGAGGGGGGGGGGGAAAGCTTGATATCTGGTGGACGAAAATCGGAGTGGTTTTTTTTTCTGTTTTAGTGCGACATGGTCTCTTGGATTTGGTTTAGATGTCTAGGTCAAGGGGATTAGCAACAATAACAAACAACAATTTGATATTTGGCGCCATACCTTTTACCAATCGTGGTTATCTAAAGAAATGGTTCGTAGTAATGATTTATGAATTTTGTTTCTTTGTTTTGATTTCTCGATTAAAGGCGTTAATTTTTAGTTTTAGAAGATATTACTTAAAATAGTATTTCTATTTTAATTATAGCTAGTTGTCTTTGACCCCAATTTCTCCATTTAAAGATTAAAATTCTAGGTTATTAAAAATATTAATATGCATAAAATTATAAACTTAATTATAAGTTATCCTTAGAAAAAGAGAGTCGGATAAAAAATTGATTAAAAATAAATAAATAAATTAGAGGAAATGCTCTTCCTCGGATTTCAATGTAAAGCTTCTGATTATTTTGTTTACGAAGATAGCTTAATATAAGCAGAGACTCAAACATGGCGATTAAACAATGTTAAACGGGGTTGCCAAAAAAAAAAGATTTTCAGAAAATAGAAATTACATGACTTATAAAATATTAATTAAAGAATTATAAAGTATACATTCATTTTTTTTTCAAATATAAAACATCAGATAGCTTAACTTTTTATTTAAAAAAAGTTAATATATTTTACTATCATTGCTTCGCGCGTATATATAAATGAAATAAATAAAATAGTGAAAGGCATTATTTGAAAATGTATTTAATAGTATTTTTTCACAATTATTAAAATTTGAGACGAAAGTTAAAATTCACCCAAATAAAAAAAACATTTTTAAAATTTTTATCATGTCAGAACATTTGTTTTCGGGATGAGGTTTTTGGCGTTAACAAAAATCCGTAATCGAAAAATAATAAAATCCGTAGATGAAAAATAAAAATTTCATTATCTGCAAGAACATCTCAAAAAATCAGCTTTTAATAGCGCTTTGCCATTGCATTTACAAAAGCTACGATTTAAAAACCTAATTTAATAACTAGAGCCAATAAAACCTAAAAAATGTTATTTTAAGCACGTGATTATATGAAATGAAATAAATAGAAAATGTGATATTTTTTTAAAAACCAATCAATGCGGGACAAAGTTTTTTATGATAGTTTGCAATACTAAAGTGACTCATTCAATGAAACAATTAAAATGAATAAAAAATATAATTTAACTTGCACGAGCACGTGGTGCTTGGCCGTTCGAGAAATGATGTTCTGACATGATGCATTGAAATATGCATAGCAGATTTCATTTTAATCTTTTTTTGTTTAAAGTGACATAAACTTATATTTTGTATAAGAATATTCTTAGAACTTGCTTTGCATCTTATCAAGGTTTCGTGAAAATTCCAAATTAACATTTTTGTCCTAATTTCAGTAGGTATTTTGAATCTGTGAAAAACAAACTTGCGATTCTTGAATATGTTATCATGATCAAATCGCTTTCCAAATTAAGTTGACCCGAGTAAAATAGCCATAAAATGGTTGGATCTTCGAGTATTTTATTGTATGCGGAAAAAAAGAAACCGAAAATATATCGCATCGCATTCCTACGGCAGGTGATACTATTGAGGTCAGCCGAATCGTGTTCTGCTCGCGGCCAAGTATTTGACATCTGTCAGCGAATTCGAGTTGCCAAAAATCTAAAAATAATAAAAGTAAGCGATCCCGGCTGAAACTAAAGGAAAGAAATGTCAAAGCAATTTATTGGGCAACCATCTGAAAGAAAATAAAAGGTAAAAAAAAGGAAAGTAAAAGTTATTTTTAATTCGAGTGCAGAAAAGTTTTTATGGGGCATAGATTCGATAACAGAGTATTACCGAAAGTATAAATTGTTTTATTTTCGGAGTATTATGAAAGGAAAAACAAAATGGATTTTCGGTATTCTGAGCAAGCAAGCATTACATAATCTGATTTCTCTTTGCGTCGAAAAATGAATTAAATGTCTCACATTCATATGTTGCGAAAATTAAATTTCAAAAATGCGTTCAGTTTTTAATAACGTTAAAATAAACATGAATAAAATAAATGAAAGGTTTTTACTCAATTTAAGTCAGTTTGATAAAGGATGCTAAAATCATGAATTCGAATTATTAAGGACTAACTAAAGGTCTAAAACGGTAGAATTTTGATGATGGTATTATTAACACCTTCACATACGAATTTATTTAACTTTCTATTTAGATGACACGTCCTATATTGGTCATTTATTGTTAATTTGATGTTTTAAAAAATAAAATATGGAGCATTTGGGATATTAAAGCGTTTTGAATTGATTTTTGAGTATTTAAATACTTAATTCGTGGCTTAGATGCAGACTTAAAACTAAAAATTCGGTAATTCGATGCGCGTGTCAGACACGTTATTGTATGCGAAGTGGTTAAGTCGCAGATGAAACATTTTGGGCCCTCTATATTTAGCTAGAAAATTATTGAATTAACTAAAAATTAAGAATTTTGTTTAGTTAAATTAATGCCCCGATGTAAAGAAATACGAGGGCTATTTTGGGATGGACTTCATAGTTTAGAACGATCAGATGATGAAACTAACATCTGATCTAGTATCCCCCCTCTCCACACCACACCAGGGGGAGGATATTTGGCCCTGATGGTTTTAACGAACAACAGACCCACCTACTTAGGTTACCAGGTTCGAGACCCAATTCCACTGGGATTTAAGCCGAAAGGAGCGTCTTTTGTTTTTGAAGTAGCGCCAATTAGGGCCAAGAGTACGACTTAGCTACACACACACCACATTTGCTTGCACAGCTTCTTTTTATACGAGGTCACAGTTACACATCTCACATATAGCACACAGAAAAACAACCATGCCCGAACCGGGACTCGAACCCGGCACTCCCAGAACACGAGGAAGACGCGCTACCTCTGTGCCAGAAAACCAGTGTTTTTATTCCTTTTAATTCTTATTTATAGAAAATTATTACAGATAATTTTTTTAAAAAAACACTGAACGTTTTAGAAAGTGTAGCAGCTTTTTTCGATTTGTTTCTCCACATATCTAACCTCTGCTTTAGAAGGACTTTTGAAAGCAATAAACGCTTCGATTTGGATTTCAATACCTTTCTATAAATTTCAAAAACTTAGATGTCATAATCCGATAATCATTTCCATAGTTTTATGTTTTTCTAATATATTTCTGAGTGAGCACAAAATCTTTCACCGTTCATATAACATTAACTTATAGCAGACATTGAAAACAATACGATTAAAATTTAGGACGTAACTATTATGCTCAACTTTTTTCATGATCATAATGGTAGCAATTTAATTCATAAACTAAGTAATGATTAACAAAATTTTTAACGAAACGTTATTACAGAGAGAGAGAAAAATATATAATGAATTTTGGAATTATGTGAAACCAAAAAGGGAGTCTGGAATTTGTTATGGATGTTATTTTTTTAATCCCGTACCTTTTAATAAATCTTCAATATTTTAGAGTAACCTCACAAATAATTTCTAAAAAAGAAGCTCTTATTAATACCATTGAGAGCTTAGATTAGATCAAGAGTCAAATGACATGAATTAACTGGAGTGCATTGGTAGGTTGATTTGTTTAAAATTTCATATTTATCTCATTCTTATTATTTTTCATACATTATATATCGTGATAATCAATTATTTATATCTTCCTTTAATCGCATGTTAAATAAAAAAATAACATAACAAAAAGTTCTGAGATTTAAGATTTTTCTTTTTAGATAACATTCTTAAAAGGAGAAATGAATGGGGAAATGAAGAACAGCACTAAATAAAGCTGCAGCTTTTGAAAATAATTGGATGACAAATGAATAATCATGCAATGATAGATGATAAACAAGAAAGCAATAACTAACTATCAATCAACCATTAGATATTAAATTATATCTCTCTTTATCGTGTTCTATGAAAAAGCTTTTGGGTTTGCAAGACTTTCCCGTGACATTGGAGAAACAGAATTCTAGCATCTTTATTTTAAACTTTTTCCTTTCTCTTTTAGATTTCCGTCATCATTAACCCTGATGTCCTCTTCAGATCTACACATATGACCCAAAATAAAATTGATTCATTCATAAAAAATATTGAACAAGAGATATTTTCATGACACTTTTTTTATATCTTTGGAAAATAATATGAATATGTACTCCTTGAGGGATTTATGTTTATTATGTTGTATTTTGATGGAATATTTTTCAATTAATATCTAATGTATTGTTCGGGTCAATATAACACAGAAAAAAAGAATCTTTTATTTTTACTCATGCATGTTTACTTTTGTTATGAATGATTTAAAAGAATAGAATAACAATTGTTTCTCTAATTTATCCGTTTTCGAAATCTGCTTCATAGACAGATGTGTTTGGTCACATAACAAGACACAGTGTGCAAGAACAAAAAGTTAATACGAATGGTAGGGGGCTAACCTATTTACTCTTATTGCAGTGTTCTTTTTTTGAGCTGCATTTCCCTTTCACATACAATATAAAAGAGTTGATCCAGTGAATGTGAGAGTAAAAATGACGAATTGCATAAATTTGAGTCACACTGATATAGCTAAACTAATAGAAGCTTCAGATGCGAAAAAGTATCTAAATATGAAAATCATACAAGTGATGAAATTGAGAATGAAAGCTCTGACAACAATTTTGATTGATATACTATACGTGAGACAATGCCCCTCGAATTATTTTGCACCATATTGATGGTTATTCGTTCACTCGTCAAGAAAGAAGAAATTTCGATAAATTAGCTGCTGGAGAAATATCTTGGGAAAGTCGATCGAAATTCCACCAAAATTATATAACCTGAATGAAAAAAGACCTTTCATGAAGAATTAGAAGAAATTCGTGACTGATGTCCATTCGAACAGTATATACCAAGTAAGCAATCAAAATTTGGGATTAAAATATAGACTTTATGTGACAGTAAAACTTCGTCCCCAAATTTACATTGGAAAAGAACAAGGTCAAAGCCTGAGAAAAATCAGGGTATGTGGGTAAAGTATGATCTTATTTATGGATATTCAGTGCATAATATTGCATCTGGTAATTTTTTCTCATCTTACGTCTTAAGACAACTTCTAGAACAAAACAAAAAATGAATTGTATTTGTCACCATTAGAAAAATAAATAAACCAGAACTTCCTGAACAAATACCAAACAAAGAAGTTCAGAGCTCATTATTTTATTTTACAAAAGACACAACACCGGGGAAGCTACATCCCCCCAAAAAGTAAAGATTAAAATGAATTCTGCTATGCATATTTCAGTATATCGCGTCAGAACACCATTTCTTGAGAGGCCAAGCACCAGGTGCTCGTGCGAGTTAAATTATATTCTTATTCATTTTAATCGTTTCGTCGAATGAGTCACTTTAGTATTGCAAACGATCCCAAAAAAACTTTGCGTCGCATTCATTGTTTTAAAAAAAAATATCAGATTTCCTATTTATTTCATTTCACATAATCACGTGCTCAAAATGACATTTTTCTAGGTTTTATTTGCTGCAGTCATTCACTTATTTTTTTTTAAATCATAGCTTTAGTAAATGCAATGGCAACGCGTTATTGAAAGCTGATTTTTTTGAGATGCTCGTGCAGATAATAAAATGCTTATTTTCCACCAACGGATTTTTGTTGACGCGAAAAACCTCATCCAAAAAAACATCATGTTATATGATTAAAAAATATATTTTTTGATGTATTCTGATTTTATTATAATATTAAAAGCATTGCTTGATATTCTTATATTTGGGGCAAACATTATTATTAGTAATTATGTAGATAAGTACATAACATATTATTAAATAGATTAAAACTTATTCAATTTTTTTCTATTTAGTCATTTTATTGTAGTTTTACACAATGGTGATATTTCCAAAGTTCAAAAACAAAATCAGTTTTTTTAAACATTCGTTTGATAACTTGAAAACCGTCTTTAAATCTTTAACAACTTTTGTTATTCTTTCATACTCACTTTTTTTTACTTTGAAACTACAGATAACGTATTACAGCAATTTTAATATTTTGGAATTATCTGCCCACCCCCCAAAATGTTTCCACCATTTTGTTTACATGCATGCGACTACAATATTTTATAACAGTTTCACCACGGAATTAGGAAGATAAAATTAGTACGTATACTTAGTAAATCATAAATTTTTATCAAAATTCTGAGTAAATCCTTCAGTTAAAATGAATATTTTTCAAACTTTTCTCAAAGTGAAAAGTTAAAAAAAAATTTATTTCATATGAAAAAAGTAATATAAAAAAATTAAGTTAATTCCTACTTAGGCCAACAAAGAAAAAAATTAGCTTTAGTTACCTTTTATTAAATAATTACAATTAAATTGTAAATATAAATAATCAAAAAATTATATCTGGCCAAAACAAAATGAAGTTCATTTCCCTTTAAAATAAGTTAGAAAACATTCAATTGGCGTAGAATTTTCAATGCCAATTGAGGATTCAACACCAATTGAGGCAACCAAGTGTGTGAATTTTCTACGTTAGTTGTGGTAACGCAATTCAGATTAGTAATTTTTAATGTTCTTTATTCTGTATCATTTTAATTCGAAAGTACTTCAAAATAAAGCGGAAAAGTCAATTAATTAACAATGTTTAGTTTTAAATGCATTAATCATTATGAAAATAAATAGAATCGTTTAAAATAATCGTCCGAAAATATGTTAAGCCTAACCTCATTTGAGTGGGGCAAAAACATATTGAATTTGTTACTCATTTGGCGGCGAGGAAATGAATATTTTTAGCAAGAAAGTTAGTTTTTTATTACTTAATAAAAAAATTAAGGAATTAATATTTGAAAAAACTGTATTAACGTCAAAGGTCATCCACTACAAGATTAAAAAAAGATTTGAACTTTAGTGGATGAATAAAAAGTATTTTATTAATTGTAACTAATCCTGACGTTAAAGAAGAATATTCATATTTCCAAATTTTTATGTACATGTAACCACCCACGCGGAGAAAATTTTTTTATGTGTATGAAAATTATTATGATCAGAATGTGCAGAAAATTCTACAAATCAGATAAAAATAAAATAAAATAGAAATAATAATAACAGTAATTTTAGTGCCATCAAACTGATATACCTACGAGGACTTCTGAGTCGATTGGTGAAAAAACCTCAAAATTGGAAATTAAGAAACAAATCTGTAAAACAATCACTGGGAAAGAAAATTTCAGATACTTTTAGGCAAATTTTAAGAATATCAAGCGAAATTGACTTGTTAGATACCCCTTTGGTGTTATTATCATGTGATAATATGATGTTGTTTTGGTTATGAGGTTTTGTGGTGTCTACAAGAAAACGTAGGCAATGCATTGTTCAGTATGTATCATAATCTAAATCTATTCACAGACATTTAGCAGGCGATTGCTTTTCAGACAACTGCTACTATTTTTATTTTAATTAAAATATTATTAAATGTTAAAAGCAAACGATTTTTTCTTTGATAAACATATTTTATTAATTTTATTTAAAACTTTCATTTTTAATTTTCTAGCTAGCAGAACAGTTTTGATGTTCAGAAAATTTTGAGATGGAGGAATTTTTCTAAAAATTATATTGCACAATAGTCACGTGATCATTTCAAACCAATTAAAAAAGTATTTTCGACAAAAAAAATTGCATTAAGGCAAAAATTTTGGTAACCGACCGATTTAAAAAAAAAAAAAAGATTTTTTAAAATCTTTTTATACGCACGCGTAATCTGATAGTCACGTGATTGTTTCAGACCGATTAAAACTGCTTAGTGACTTAAATTAATTCAGATAAACAATGATTTAAAAAATAACAATGCTCCCACATAATAACTTAAAATTTGTGATAGGAGATTTTTTATTTAAACATTTTACTTTATTTCATAAGCGGCATTTTTTACTCGGAGATAGAGAAGGAAGTCGATGGCAAATATTCCAGATTAAATTTAAACTGTTGCCTCAAACGAACCGAAAAAACAAATAAATCACAAAAGATAGCAAATTCATTATCTTTTTCCGGACTCTATCTCCATCCTCGTGTCTCAAATCTCCGAAGCGTCCAGTCTGATGTCGAGAGAGATGCCTACCTGATCTCCTTGCAGTTCGGGTAGGCGCATATCCTGAGCGCCTTCGTGTTTGATCCGACTGCATAGAATTTGCCGGATGGATGGAACTCCACGGACCGGATAGCCTGTTCGTCTTCCAGCTGAGTCACGGCCACGAAGTTGTGCTTGGGCTCCGAGCCCTCTCCGCTGCCTGGGCCCTGAGAGGCATTGCTCAGCTAAAAAGAAGGATAAAGGTTTCATGGTCACTTCCAGGTGAACATTAAAATAATAATAATAATAAGTGAGTTTTTACGCTTTGAATATACAGAATATAATGGCGATAATCCTGAAAAGGTAAATAAAAAAATATTCAATAGCTTATCGATATAATTTTTTAATATTTACGTTATTTATATTATTAATGTGCAACGTTTATCCATTTGGGATACTCTTAGCTAAACCTCATTCTTCATCTCAATGTCACAGTTTAAATTCTCTTTTTTTGTAATTAATTTTGAATGATTTTATAACTAGCCGCTGAAAATGGTACAATTTTTATCGTGATGTAGAAATTAAAAAAAAAAAAAACTCTACCAAAGCAATTAGTAATTCTATATTCTTTTTAAATCAAAAAATAATATTTTTAAATATTTAACAGCGAGTATAAATTTAAAATAAATGTATATGTAGTTTAGTTCAATGATATTAACGTTTCGTTTTAAAGCAAGATTAGGGCTATTTTGGGACGGACCTCTTAATTTATTACCACAGTCAGATGACGAGGATGACACCTGAGCTAGCAATCCCTTTCCTAATTTTCACACCAGTGGGTGAACATTTGCTCTCGCCTTATGTAATGTGCCTCAGACCCGCTTACGCGACGGGTCCTTCAATGGAATCGAGTCTTGAACTTGGAACCCTTCAATTCCGTCGCCAAGAACTTACCACCAGGCCACTACATCCTAATACAAACGTGAGGATGCTGCACATTATGATCAACTTTTTATTTTTCAATAATTATTCTTCGAACTTTTTAATGTATCTTCAAATTTTAGACAGGCAAAAAGTATTTTTGCAAAGAATAAATAAAAAAAAACACCGTCCAAAATACTATTTTTAACATCACTGAAATCATGTATTCCAGATGGTACTATCTTCTCATTACAAAACGCGGTGAGGAAAGCATGGGTTTTGTTACTGCGCATGTGCAGCTATAAAAAATATAGAAACCAGTATTTAAAAGAAAGTTTTCTTTCTATAATAAGATGTATTCCATTTTTTAAATAAACAAGAATGTTACTGCAAAGCTATTAAATTGCTGATAAATTTCAATATCGTGTGCAAAATTAAATAAATTAGTGGTATCACTGTTAAAAGGTTAGAATTTTGCAGTTTCAATCGAACCATGTCGGCATTTAATCAAAATACTCGTTCCTAAAAGTGTGTTAATTCACAATACAATAATTGTCATAGTATATTTCACACACATGTAGATACACAACAAAGAACGCAATTCCATATTCATCTCTCGCTTAAAGCGGGTTTACATAATCAAGTATTGTTTCTACCAGTTAGATCAAGCGTTCGCAAAAAGAGGAATTAAACAACGTTGTGTAGCCAAACATACAGCGACAAGTTTTTGCCATTCTCCGATTTTTTTGAGCATACAAGATTTTTGTGCCATTAACAAACAGTGGCTCAGTTGACTCAATGTAAATCCAAGTTTAGATGTTAACAACGTTTCGTATTTCACATTAAAATGCTAAAAAATGAACATAGAGAAGAATAAGAAACCCCCATACCGAAACGTAGTAGCTAGATAAAGCTTAAAGCTCAATCTTCATTTCATTTTTAAAATATAATTTTAATTATTATACAGCAATAATCTTTTCGATAAAAAAAACGTAGAATCGAGACTGAAACGTAGTAACTTGATAATGTTTAAAGCTTGACTACTCAATCTTTATTTTATTTTTAAAATCTACTTTTAATTATTATAAAGCAATAACCTTTTCGATTAAAAATGCATTAAATATAGTGAAAATGTGAATGATCATAGGCACAGTTATAACTAAAACAATACAAGGAATTGCTGTCAAATATATTCAAAAAATTTTTGAAAAAAATTATCAAAAGGCACTGTAAAATAAAAAAATATCATCAAAAAATAACTTACATTTTTTTAAGTGTATAAAATCAGCTTTTGTTTAAAATATGACCCGTAGCTAACGAGAAAAAATTATAACTTCTATAATTTTTTTTATTAAAAATTCCTCTTATGTTTTGAAACGCCCTTTCTTAGTCTAGCATCTATTACCAATGAAACAACTACAAGCTAAATTTCTTCCTTTAGAGCATAAAATAGCAAATGAATTTTGAACGATTTTTTCTTTAATGCATGTCACATCATAAAACGCATCATCATGTTAACCCTTTGCACTCCTCTGGCTCACCATTCAAGATTTGCATCATTTTTACGTTTTATTTATGTTTCAAATTTAATTGTTATAAACACCTACATAATAGTTATGAGACGTAGTTAATTTTTCAAAGAAATTCGGCTTAAAAGAATTATGTATATTTATTTTTCATAGCAATAAACAAATCTTTGTATTAGATGAATAATTTTGCATCTAATTATTTTTCGGATCTAATTATTTTTCGAATTTTCGAAAAATGATAGATATCTAATTATTTTTCGGATTATTTTTCCTCTAATCTAGAATTTTAGATTAAAGGGTTAATTAATAAATAAAAGAATTATTCCAATATTTTTTGTTGTTGAAAAAGTTTAATTATTTGATTATAAGAACCAACCTAAATTTTAAAAAAACATTACAAATACAATTATTATTTCCAAATATATGATTTATTGACATCCAAATGCTATTTTTAAAAAAGACTGATCTCAATTTTAGTCATTAATTCAACAAATATTGAGCAATGACTTAAAAAAACATTCGTCGAATGTCAAATTAATGACTTAAAAACATTTCAAGAGTATTGTTTTATATAAAACATTTTCGATTATTTTCTTCTAAAAATAATTTTCCATTCATTTTTTAATTGCTACATTTTCTATTTTGCTGTACCAATCGAACACTGATTTATTAAAAGGAGCGAAAATAATCCGTAATAAATTATCTTCTTTTACATCTGCAAATAACTCTACCTAAAAAAAAAACGGCGAATTTCTTTAAAAAAAAAAAAGGAATACACGCATGTAGTTCGTAAAATCTTATTTTCCTAAACTCGAAACAATACAGAAGGCTTGGTGTGAAATGACGCATTACAAGTGTGTTCTTTTTTTAATGAACATCCTTCCAATATCTCTTTTGTCAATTACGTTCGACCTAGATATCCGAGTAATACGCACACTCCAGTGATACTAATCGGTCAGTCCTCCACTTACTTAACTCCATTCCTACAGTTCTAAGATGCGTTTGAACTGCGGGAATTGAGTAAGGTGATTAATTTTATCGCTCTTCTTTAAGTCGGCACTTTTAGAAAAAGTTATTTATTACTTTCGGTTCACGGTAGATAAGCTAGCTTTTAAAAAAAGAATCGTATAATACTTGTGATTTGAAGAAGAATTAATCATCGTTACATTTATCAATTGGGGTTGGAGGCAAGGCATTTGAAAAATAAATTGTGAATGCAAGTTCTTTATTTCATGATTATGCGTTATAAAGTCAGCAAAGAATGTCGTCTTATTTAAAGTTTTATGATTTATTACTGATTTCAATATATATTTAAAATATTTGGTAATAAAAAAATTAGTCTTCCCATCTCAGCTATAAAGCAGGATATAATTTCCAAAGACACGGCTTAACCACTTCGCATACAATGGCGTGTCTGACACGCACATCGAATGACTGAATTTTTATTTTCAAGTCTGCAACTAAGCAGCAGAATTTAATTAAATACACAAAAATCAATTCGAAACGCTTTAATATCCCAAATGCTCCATATATAATTTTAAAAAATCTAAATAACAATAAATGACCAAAATAGGATGTGTCATCTAATTAGAAAGTTAAATAAATTCGTTTGTCAAATGGTTCATTGTACATTCTCAATGGAAAAAGAAAACCGTTAACAAAAATACCCCACCCTACCCTCAATCAAGAAACCGATTTCGCCAATTATATTTTATATGAAACAACTTCTAAATGCGTTGTCAATGGTCGTTTGTTTCCCTCCTGCTCCATTTTCGAAAGAAATCTCAAAACTCCTGTTGTTGTTATTAGTGGAACTTGCCATGGACGGCGAGTTTTAAGATGATAGGAACGTCTCTTGTTTTTGAAGTAGTGCCAACTAGAGCCAAGAGTACGAATTAGCTACACATTCATCACAGTCGCTTGCACAGCTCCTTTTTACGGGTGGGGGGGGCGCATTCATACACCTTACAGATAGAACACAGAAGAAGAGCCATATCTGAACCAGGATTCGAACCCGGGACGGTGAGCTGTCGGGAAAGATGCGCTACCCCTATGCCAGGTTACTGGCTCAAAAATCCTAACTCACTCTGCCTTTGTTATGGGGAAATGAAATTTATGTCAGAGCCTATCAGTTATAATCACAACACAGATTTCGCTACTTTTACATACAATTTCTATTTTTTATAAAAGTGAATAATCCTTAGGTATACCAACAATGGTAGCTCACCCCCTCCCCTACTTCATCGGTTTCCAATTTTTAGAGATTGCAAACCAAAACTTTGAGCCTCTAGTCTCATCACCAAACCAATACAGCAACTTAGCAAGGAATTTGAATGCTCCACGTTTATTGTGCAGTTACAGTTAATACTTATAATATATTAAGTAATATTTTTTTTTCAACTTATGAAGAAAAATAGTAATTCAAACTTGGTTTATATGACTAAGTGAACATACAAATATGATAGGCGAAGAGATAGACACCGAAAGCGACAAGAATAAATTAATTTTACAGGATTTAAATAATAAGGAATTAAAATTTCTTAATTTTGAAAGCTGCTGAATAAATTCCATTAACTGTTTTCTGAAACTTGACGTACTGCGTTCATTTAATATTCTATCTTACAGGTTTCTGGTATACAAAGGTGAAATATTTACAGGGCCTACCAAACACTATAATTCCTAGAAAACAAAAAAAGACTTAATGAATTTAACGAAAATCAACCATTGAAACTAAATTCAAATTATCAAATGAATTTTAGACTTTAGCAATATTATAAGTCTATTTAAAAACATTTTTTTGGCTATGCTTGAATTTTTATTTATTTTTTCCTAAAAGGAGCATTATTACGCATTTAAGATACTATCAAGTCTTCTAAAACCGAGATACTATCAGCAACTTTTTTTATTACTACACTTCGTATCGCCTTTAATAACTTTTTACTTTGAATGTTATGAAAAATTATTTTTTCCAACACTTTAAAACTATGAACTGGCAAAAATTATTCTGACCACTTATTTTATATAAATAATATATTTAAGAACAATTTATTTACAATGAACTCCAGATAAAATAATTGTTATTAAATAAAATCCTTTTATGTTCTAAGCTTTCAAATATTTATTTTTAGTCTTAGTTAATTTATTTTAATTGTTCATATCATAGAACAGAGCATTTTCAAAATAAAATAATTTGCCCTTTAGAGTGTGAAAACACAATTAAAGTCATTTATTTTCAAGGACAATATTGATGTAGAGGAGAGTATTTTTATTTTTTAAGCAATCTCCCTTTCCTAAAAATTTAACAGAATATGACAGCAGAAAAACATTCTTTTTTTAAATCCATATCATATTAGTACATCAATTCAAAAATCATATTTTATATTAAGTACTTTGATTCAAAAATAGCTAAGCTTATATTTAGATGAACGAAAGAAATATTTCAAACAAATTTATTCAAAGCTTTAAAAAATCCTTTAAAGCTTGTTTTAAATTTAAATCAAAACTTAAAAAAACACTTAAAATTCTACTTTAAATTTAACTTTGTAAAAAATGGAAATAGTACATTTTATGGGAAAAAAATTCCCCGCGTTTTTTGCAAACTTTTTTTTTTTTTGCATACATTGAATGAATGAAACAAGACAATAACGATTTTTAAAAGAGAAAAACATTACGTGAAATCTTCAACAATGGAAAGCAAAATTTAGCCGGATGTAGTCCACATTTTAAAATCCAGAGATAATAGAACTCCTATCCGAGTATAACAAAAGCCAGGGAAGATACGAAACTCTGCCGAAAGAATCTAGATGTACATCCGTTGAAAATCCATCCTTAATGCAATAAAATCCCGACAAATAACATAATAACTTTTGCGAGATTCACTTAATTAGTTGCTTTCGATAGAAAATAAACAACAGAGATAAAATGCAAATCAAAATAGGGGAATGGTAGCGAAATATTAACAATAGTTGCGAAATATTAACTTTGGCGAGATTTAGTTTTTTTCTGAATCAATCGTGTTATCCTTGGCGAATTATTCGGCGATTAATCCCATGCATGAGTTAATAGTATCTGAAGAAACATGTTTATGCTTCAGACAAATTTTTTTCCACCGAGTGAAACGAAAATTTGAATCAAACTTACATTTTTAGTCACAAAATCCCATACCACTTCTGATATATTTACGTCAATGCGTTTTTGAATAAGTACAAATCTACAGATAGCAACTCACTGTTAGCCTTTGTTCAAAATCTGATAAGTGTCTACTTTACAGATGTTAAATCTATGATCCAAATTTTGTCTATTATATGTAAGTCATACCAGACTCTTCTATCAGCCCGAGGGCACACGGAATAAACCATAAAATTGAATGACCGAATCACGCAACAGCAACACTGATGGGAACTGTAGTTGAGAACTAAAGGCCATCACCGGCCACGGTACAAACCTTCCCGTAAGAAGTACGTCCCGTCATCGATGGGAGGATCCTTTCCCCCACCTATTAGTGTACCCTCCAGTGTGGTGGGATCCAACCACCATGCCGGAATCCTTTCATCCTCATTTCGAGGTACACCCCTGAGGGGGATCTCTATTACATGTATATTTTCTAAAATCTAATTTTTTCTTTTTGTTTTTCTATCAACGGAATGAGCAGTAGTAGTAACTGAATGAGTAGTAATTAGTGCAGGGTAACTGACATAAATTATGTGACCTTGAGTAGGCTCTGAAAACGGCTGTCTGTCTAATACAACTATATGTTTTCCTACGGCAATGATAAAAAAAAAGTAAGAATTCGTAAGTTAATTAATATTCAATTTCTTCTAGAAACTAATTTCCGTTTATGAAATTAAAACAAAAAATAATTGTTAAGGTGAATTTAGGTTTAGGATAAGAAAATATATATCATAAAAAAGGCGTTTTTTTTTCTATAATTTTTGTAGACTTTTCCGAAAACGCAACAAAAAACTAAAAGAAAACTAAAGAGATGCGATGCTGATTCAATAATATTTTATTACAATGCGCATTCAACGCTATTGCAACAAAAAGTTTGTTTAGCAAAATCTAGACGCAACTTACTTATGATATAAAATTAATTTTATGAAGTAATAAAATCAGCTCACGTGATTATTATTTTTGAGTAATATACTTCTTGTGTACAACCGACCACCTCGGCACCACTGTACGTAACAGTATCGACAGGATTTGTTGTGGCCGACTGTAGACTGTAGCAATGTCCATCCTTACATTGACCGAATCTGTCAAACTGATATTCTCTTCGAGGTAATTGGCCCCTAAGTGGTGGAATACTGACCACTTCCTCCTCTACAAACTTTAAAATAGTTGGGAAAAAACTGACAATTTTAGGCATCATGTTTTTTAGAGTCCTAAGATTACTTGGTACCATCAGCACAGAACTCAAGAAATTATTTTCAACTTGCAAATGTTTTCTATGTTCGGAAATTTCTGTGTATTTCTTTAAATAGCGGTAAACAGTAACGATTCCTCCACAAATGCATTTATTTTCCAGCATTTCCCCAAAATGAGTAATATACTATCTTATCTTACAAATAAATTGCTACTATGCAATCCACAAACATTTAAAATAAATTCATAAAAATGAAAAAAGAATTAATTATTTGGTGGGAAATCTTAAAAAAGCATAGTCTACGGTAAAAGATATAAAAAATGAAAATCATTCAATTTTTTGCATTTTTTTTCACTCCGTTAAACATTAATAATAATTCCACTCATCTTTCCGTTCTAAAACAGAAATTTAATAAAAATAATTCCACTCATCTTTCCGTTCTAAAACAGTATTGCCTACCAAACAGCGGATGTGAAACATGAACAGTTTAATAAGCAGATAAATTTTCCGCTCCACGAAGACAAAAATTTATACAATCTTCAGAATCTCTTTTCCCACGCATGTTATTTTTCGGATATACATCAAATCTCCCACAACGACTCGAATTTCCCCACCAGCTGCAATAAGATTCCACTGAATCATCAAAGGATTATCCAGCACTTTCGAAAATCATTCTCAACAAAAGGCTGCAGAAGCAAGACGCGACGCCGATTCAATAACATTTTGTTTCGCAATGCGCTTTTAGGACAATTACACGAATTCAAAGGGTTCCTTTATTTGGGTTTAATGACGTCCGCTTATCCTTCAACTTTAAGACTTTTGTCCGTTCACTTACATCGAATGCCGTCTCGCGCCATTGACCTCCCTTTAAGAGAAAGGTAATCGCCTAAAAATTATAGGTAATTCTCAAGACAAAGACCGGGCTCAGGATAACGATCGGAACATTTCTTAGGTTGAAAGGACAACTTGTACTTGAATATATACGCAGAAATTTTTTTGGAAATCAATAATTTATGTGTGTGTATGAAATGAATCGAATATATTATGCAAAAAAAGCCAATTTTTAAACAAAATTTTGAAATATAATTTTTTAATTTTTTTTGTATAGCTTTTCTGTTCTCTCTCTCTCTCTATTTTTTCTTCTCTTTTTTTGCACAGAAAAGCAGGAAAACAACTTTTAAAATTAGTATCGAATTTGATTTTCAGCTTACACTTACAATTTACAAGTAGTTAATTAGAGTTAGAATAATGAAATCGTTTCAATTCCTATAGTTCAAAATCCCTAAAATAGTAATTGGTTTGTGACAACCTAATTGAGTCCAATTTATATTCAGATAATTAACGACATAAAAAATCAAATATAAGCTTTACTGCTATGTTTCTTTTTAAATAATTATTCTCTAAATCGAATAAACAAGGAGCTGATCCTCATACTAATATTCTGAAGAATGAAAGTGATGAATACGCTGTTTCAGAAATAATTTTACGGGAAAAGTATCCCCTAATGAATAATCAGATAAAAAATTCTTATTATATTGTTTTACTATTATATATTTTACTTTTATGCTGCTTTATACTACTATTTACTCCTTCGAAATTGTTTAATCACTTCATCGGCTATTTTGAATAAAGAAATAAAAGTTTCAAGAAGAAGATGGAACAGATATTATTAGAAAGGATCATTCTTAACCCTTTAAGGGCCCGTGTAACTTTCAGGTCACATTTTAATTTATCGATATTTTACAAAATAATTATAGCTTTTATCATGAGATGGCGTATAAATCTTAACTCAATGACGTTGCAAATACAGCCAATACTAGTATTCATGACCATTGCCAGGCTCATCAACCCGAAATAGCAAAATAATTGCTGTTCAAACTGTTGGCAGTTAAACTACGCGACACCATTTGATCCAGTTGGAATTATCGGTGCTTTTGTCAGTGATTCCCAAACTATGTTTATGGATTCATGTACATTTATGCCTCACACCAAATGCAAATTGTTTTATGAACTTTCACATATGAGCTGTTATGCACAGAAGTGAGAATTTTATTGGCCGGTGGGACTTGAAAGTGACATAACGATTATAACGCAACACAAAAATTTGTTTTCATTTGCATATATAGGTTTATAATTTCTGATTTTTCGTTCCCACATTTTTTTTGGAGTTAAAACAAAAATTCGGCCCATAGAGGGTTAAAATCATTTCTGACACTTAAATATACAACCTTGAAAGTTTCTGTTAGTTAAAGGCTAAGTTTAGAATTTGATAAATATTCTATTTTAAGGGATAGGTACTTTTCATTTCTGCATGTTTTAGAATATCATCACAAACTTAAAACATGCGAGGATTAAAAAATAAATTATGGAGAGTTGCATGAGAAAATATGCGTAAGATAAATGCAAGTTAAAGGTATACTTATGCCACTCATCGGGCTTGATATCTATTTTGCAATTCATACGAACGGCTAATTCGTTTATTGGTCATGTTAGTTAAAAAAACGTTTAACCAAAATAGAATTATTTTTCTTAAACATTTAACTATTAAAATATAAGTAAATAATAAAAATTCATTAATAATAATAATAATAATAATTACAACAGTGCTCATATATACAACTTTATGTACAATATGATAATATTTATTTAAAGATATAAACTTGAAATAATTGTATTGTTTTGAATTTAAAAAGCTCTTTAATAATACACATTCTGGGTGTTTTAGAAAATAACTATATATATATATATAGACAGACAGACAGACAGACAGACAGACAGACAGACAGAGAGAGAGAGAGAGAGAGAGAGAGAGAGAGAGAGAGAGAGAGAGA
>JAOUZG010029590.1:1593842-1620078 GCA_026289955.1 Argiope argentata
GAGAGAGAGAGAGAGAGAGAGAGAGAGAGAGAGAGAGAGAGAGAGAGTTTTTAAGGAGGTAACATTGAAGTACTACAATGTTTTGAAACTCAATTTGTATGTTTTTATACAAATTTATTTTTTTTAATTTTAAACAAAAAGATATGAATGTACTTAATAAAGTCGTAAACGCGTATATATATTTAAAAACATTTTTTTTGCAGAAATATTGAAATTAAAGAAAAATTTCAAGGATATAAATATGGTATAAATTAGAAACGAATAAATAATTTTCAAATGATATAACAATAACCTTTAATGATAATGTGATAAAAAAGGGTTGACACTATACTTTTTTAAATTAAAAATCTGATTAAAATTTTAAAATTTCTTTTATAATGAGCATCTTTCAATAGTTTATATAAAACAAGTACTTGTCAAAATATTTAATTCTACGGTCAAGATCAGCTCTGTTAAGCATTTCGAACAATCTTTACATTTTGTATTAACTTATAGTACACATTATATAAATTATCTAAAATGTATCGAATTTTTCCAATCTGTTATTCTAAAACCATGCAGTAACAAGATATAAATTTAATGTATTATGCCATTTTTTGGAATTTATAATTTTCTAAAATGGAAGAAAATTAGTTTTTCTAATAAATAATAAAATTCCTGTAAATGAATTATAATGAAACCTTCCAAGAAGGAAAAAAATAGAATCTTAATATTTAGAAATAAAGACCAGCCGACAGTAGCTAAACCAAAATAGAGTTCATATTCAAAATCCTAATTGAGGATTCATTTGCACACAATAGCGCAGGAAAATGAATTGACATCAACAAATCCGCTATTTACAGTTGTAACAATAGGCAAAACCGCACGTGCAGCAACGCGACTTGGCACAAGGGCATATGCATAAACAATTTCATTTTTTCTCAAAGACCTTTCAGGCAACAGAAAGTACGCTTGGAAATAAAAGCACGCGTTTAGCGTTTTAGGTAGATGGCATGTGACATTAGCTTGTCAGTTGAAATGAATTTAGCAAGAAACTACCGGACCGTGACAGGAATTAAACTAAAACTAAATCGTTAGAAATACTACGCGATGAAAGTCAAAACAACGTTTATTAAAAATAGCATCTGCATGCTTTTGACATTTCTATGTAAGTTTCGCGAAGAATAAAATCACGCTCAACAATAAGAAAGAATAAAAGAAATTATACAAACGGAACTTCAAAATTAAATTATCCAAAATCAAACTTACCGAATAGGCATCCATAAAATCCACAAACAAATGTGACTGCTCAATAAAGTAATCCGATTTCAAATGATGGAAAATAATCATTAATTTAAACAAGATAATCATTAAAAATATGTAGACAAAAAAATAAAGTCTTAAAATTTATTTTTTCTTATCAGCTTCTGTAGAGACTTATTATATTTTACTCATTCTTCTCTCAGGTAGCAAAGATGATTCCAAGATGTTATTAATAAGCAATAATATACATTTTTAATTTAATGAAACATATTTTTTAAGCAAACAATATTTTTAAATACGTGAAATTGCCAAAAAAAAATAGTTTTAAACAAAAAATGAAATAAAACGCATTTTAACATAGCAAACGATATTTTTCCAAATACGAAACAATTAAAATATTACATAAAATGAAACTATATGCATTTATCAATTTCTTTAATATTTTTGATCCGTTGATTTCACAGTAAAGATTTTAGATCAGAATTTTCTATTTATTCAGCAAAAACTATGACGCAACAAAACTATGACGCAACAAGTTAATAAAATCGAAAATTCAGAGAATTATGAATTTCTATTCATTTTATATGTACTAATCAAGCAAAATCCATTAAGTTGCCATGTATAACAAACGTTTAATAAAAATAAGAGATTTCAGCAATAAAATATAAAAATTATTCACACTTATTACAATTAATTTAAATAGTTTGTATAATTTATACACTAACAAATGTACCCATTATTTATCATAATGTTGAATTAAAGCAGTCTATTAAGTCAAATTATAGTCATAGACAAAAACAAAAGAAGAGAAAATGTAAAGAATAGGAGAGTCAGGGAAGATATATATTAGCCATCAAACAAATCGGATATTGCATAAAAAGTATGTAAAGGATTTGAACAAATAAAGAAAGTGAACAGACAGAGACAAATGCAGTTCAAAGCAATAATGTGTACATGTCAGAACAACAAAGATAAAGAACTTCAACCACAATAACGGACAGTAAAATGCAACTGTATGTCAATGCCAGAACAGGTAAACATCAGTTAACATCTTATCATTTAACCACGCCATATTTCCGTTTTCTACAGCTTTTGTTATCCTTATTTGGTTTAGTCAGGATGCACTTGAACGTTATTGAAAAACTAAGGAAAATAATTGCTATCAAATGTATTTATAAAAATTCTCTTTTCTGGATGCATGCAAAGCAACATTTTATGGAAGATAAAAATTAATTTACAAGCCCTTGCAAAATCAATGATTTCTAACGTTATTTATTACCGTATGAGAGGATTTAACGTAGAAAATTCACCAATAAACTTTAATTACTTACTTTCTTCTTGCCTAATAAGGGTTTGGGTGCCGAACACGCCCTTTGCAATTTCTCGTGACTCCTCTGTTTTTTGGTAAGATCGTGCATGGGGCATGGCTTGGCAGGGGTGGGTAAAGTGCTGGTCATCGTAGGCATGGGCCTCGTCCACAGGTTTGGTAACTGCTGGTGAGGCCACATGTAGTAAGAGGTCGGGGGTCCGCAGCAGGGAGCGAACATCTTCCTTATCAGATCGCGAGGCGACAACCACAGACAAGAAAGAGAGCGCAGACGATGGCAGCTATGGAAGAGGAGGGTGGTCGAAAGGGATGCCCGGCATCGTTTGGTGCGAGAAGAGAGTGTCGAGTGAGAACAGGAGAGAGAGAAAGGGGCCACTAGGCTGACGTTACGCTTGCTGATCGAGGGTCCGTGTTAAACAGGACGCAGACGCAAGCGAGCATTTCACTCGGGTTCTCTCTCTCCCTTTTGCTTATTTTTCGGTCGCGATCCCGCACTGAATCGCGCGTGAAGGTACAAACAGGGGAGTTCATATAGTTTCGTGAGAGGAAGTTATTGTTATTCGTGAATATTTTATTTAAAACATATTCACACCATTCAGGGCGATTTTTTTTTGATTTTCTGCACTATTTATGCAGTGAAACTGTGTAATAAAAAGAATAATTATTTTTATTAAAACCATTTCCTTCCGCGATCCTCTTTTTTACAGAAACATTTGTTTAAAAATCAGCGGGAATGATCTCCACTAAACCTTCTCGCATATTTTCTAATAGAGATGTTATCCTATGAACGTTTTGTATGAC
Source organism: Argiope argentata (assembly GCA_026289955.1). Taxonomy (NCBI): domain Eukaryota; kingdom Metazoa; phylum Arthropoda; class Arachnida; order Araneae; family Araneidae; genus Argiope; species Argiope argentata. The sequence goes on from JAOUZG010029590.1 coordinate 1,597,213, forward strand.
TGGCAGACAATAGTTGCGAAATATTAAACTTTGATATGAATTTAGCATTTTTACAGAACCTATTGTATGATTCTTGGGAAATAATTTGGCGATTTATCCCTAGCATGCCGTCAACGGTATCCAAAAATTGATTTTGGATTTCAGACTCTTCTTACCAACCGATTTAAACAAAAATTTGACATAAAACTACACTTAAAGTAATACTTAGGAATAAAATTTGATATATTTAACTGTGTTTTTGAATTATCGTGTCTATTATTTCTGAAAGCACAGACAGTCAGATGATCAACACTTTGTCGGAATTCACTCAAAATTTTAAAATGTCTCTACTAAAGATGTTGAAATATGTGTGTCGAATTTTAATCTACCTGGCTTTCTTATTTTTGAAGTTATTGTGCTAATTTATATTCGAACATCTGGACAGACACACTTCCCCTGAATTGATTTTGTTCAAAATTGAATAGTCATTTACAAATTAGGTGTAAAAACTATGTAACAGATTTTATCTGCTTAACTCAAAGAGTTTTTGAGTTACTTCTGTCACCTGCTGGTAGAACAGACAGACGGGTGATATTTTCCAAAATTCTGTTTTTCGAAATCGGAGAAATCAAAAACGTGGAGATTCGTCAAAATCTCGAGTTCGAATTTTTTGACGAATACAGTATTTTATATATCTTACACATACGACAAAGTAATGAAGAATTCAAATAAAATATTCCCAAAATATGCCCATAATATGGATTATCGTTACATGAATAATTTAGAAGAAACAGTGCAATTTCGTACGTGAAATGAATAATTACGTAACATTAGTTACAAATGCAACATTAGGATCTGTCTTGATGACGTTGTTGTTGTCACTAATGACATCTGACACGGACAAGCTCATGGATGCAGTCGGCGATTTTAAGCAAAGGGTGCTTCTCTTGTTTCAAGTAGCGCCAACTAGGGCCAAGAGTACTACTTAGCTACACACTCATCACATTCACTGGTACAGCTCCGTTTTAAAGGGGGGCACACTCACACACCTCACAGATAACGTAAAGAACAACCATGCCCTGACCGGGAATCGAACTCGGGATGCTCAGGTCAAAGGGAAGACGAGCTCCCCCTCTGCCAGGACGTCGGCTGTCTATCATTTGATTGCATTAATTGTAATACTGATGAAGACTGACTTTTTATGTTGATTGGTTAAATAAGCTTATTTTACAGTGCATGGTTTACAGTTTTTACTGTAGTCCCATACTTCATCGAGGGGGGGGGTCAGATCAAAAATGGGGATGAGAAAATTTATGTATGATGGTGGATCTCGATCTTTAAATGGGTACATAAATGAAGGATGTCGGCTACCTCCTATTGATGAATGGATTTGCTTCCCACGGGAAAGGCTATGTAGTGGCCGGTGATAGTCCTTAGGATTCAACCATAGCTACCACCAGAGTTGCTATCTAGGCGGCCTGGTCAATCAGATTTAATCATAAAACTTTTATTTAAACAGGGTTTAGTGACCGTTCGGGTTACTGTTGTCTCTTTACTGCCTGTCGGGTTACTGTTGTCATTAATATTTTAACGAACCAATGAATATGTCACAGAAGATGCGACTGTTATCGTAATATAGTTTGTAGTTGTGTCATATGATAGCTATTTACGGGAAAGCAATAGACAGAAAATGTCTAAATAATTTATTTTGGCCGATATGCACAGATTATAAATGCGTCTTATAAACATTATGAACAGAAATTTTCCCAGAGTTCCATTAAGTATTATTTTTTTTCTTGAATGTGAACATTTTTTTAAACTTTTTTTGTCGGTTTAGATTTTTATATTATTCCTATTCCAACACAGTAACAAATTAAGCTGAAACAAAATTTTGGCACCCCATCTACTTTTAAATGAAAAAAATTAAAAAGAAATCTGCTGTGCATATTTCAATGTATCATGTTTTGAACGGCCAAGCACCACGTGCTCGTGCAAGTTAAATTATATTTTTATTAATTTTAATTGTTTCATCGAATGAGTCACTTTAGTATCGCAAACGATCCAAAAAAAATTTGTCTCGCATTGATTGTTTAAAAAAACAACCCAAATCATATTTATTTCTTTTCATATAATCACGCGCTCAAAATGACATTTTTCTAGTTTTTATTTGCTGCTGTCATTAACTTATTATTTTTAAATCAGAGCTTTTGTAAATGCAATGGCATCACGTTATTGAAAGCTGATATTTTGAGATGTTTGTGCAAGTAATAAAGTTTCAATTTATTGCCCTCAAATTTTTGTTGACGCCAAAAAACATCATCCCCAAAACAACATCATGTTCTAACATGGCAAAAAAGGCAAGACAAGGAATATTAAAACATTATGCTATTCAAATTGTAGTTGAATCTAATTTCAGATATATTTTCGTTAGATATGAATAAAATTAAAGAAAACAATCAATATTCTTAAGAATTTTATATCAAATAATTTATACTAAACATTTCGCAGAAAAAAAATTCAGAAAATAGTAAAATAATGACCAGATGCATACATTTCAAAATATACATTAATTGTGAAAAATTGATTTTGAAATTCAAATTTCAAGAAAAAAAATTTGAAAAAATACATTTTTTTAGATGTTACCAAATAACTCAAAACTCAATACTTAAAAAAAAAAGGAAATAAGAGTTTCCTCAGATTGAAGTTAAGCAAAAAGTTTATAACTCAAACAAAACAAAAAATGACAGATCTCACTAAAATAATCAAATACGTGTATATAATAACAATTTTAACAAAAAAATGCTGTTTAATTAAAAAAAATGTATTATTTTAAAAAATGAATTGGTTTTCTTTTTTAAAGTGAAAATGTTTAAAATCGCTTGCATTCCTTCGCATTAAAGAAATAATAAATTCTTATATTTAAGAAATTTTTTTTTAAAATTACAACAAATTTTAAGTATTGATAATACCCAAACATATACAGTACTATACGCCTCTAATAAGCAAATGATGTACAAAAATATGATGACAGCATTAAAAAAAGAGAGAAAAAGAAATATAAAAAAGGAATCACCCAATCTTTTTCAGGTACCGTACAATCATAAAAATGGTGTCAATAAAAAGAAATAAGCGATTTTTTTAATTTCTCTAATGAAATATTTTATGAGAGTCTATCTATATATTAAAAAAAAACTTCTAATAAAAATATTTTTTTTTTCTGATGAAAATATCTATTTTTTAAAAATCAAATTTCAAAATTACATCAAAAGTTTTCCCCAGAAACCAAATAATATCAGTCTAGGTTCATTTGTTTCAGAATAATGAGTAAACAAAATTTTAAGCTTGTATACGTATCTTAAAAAAAATAATATTGTTATTGACTTCAACTATTTTTGCAATGACAATATGTTGCTGATGTTGTTACTTATGGTACTTTAAGGACCATATCGCTGACATGCCCGTCAGCGATTTGAACAGATTGAGCTTCTCTCCTTTTTCAGTAACGTCCAATAGGGCTAGCTACATATCCGTCACAACCCTTTTTAAGGGACGGACTTCATTCATGCATTTTCATTCATCCACAGATCGTAATTTAGATCTGGAACGGAGAACGATCACCTCTGGCCCAGTACCCCCAGTGATATTTCTCTCGATATGGTGGACTTTGTGACCACGACAGATTTAACGAGTGCCAGCCACCACACAATCGGAGAATCTTCGGCCAGCGAGGTTCAAACTCGCAACCTGAGGAATACGAGTCCAACGCTCAACCAACCAGACTATCCTGTCCTGCTATGACAAGATACAGTAATTTATATATTGCGTACACATATTTATCATAAAAATAACATTCTTTAACACACGAAAAACATTTCAAAAATTTAAAAAAAACAGCAGAACACTTAAATTTAGGCATAAATCGAAGGAGAAAGTCCTTTTATGGATTTAAGTAACATTTTGGCTCTTCCCTAAAAATAACTTTTCTGTTACATTCAATTTTCTGTTTTGCTTCTAAAACGATGTACTTTGTGTCGCGTTAAGAAGTTTCAAAATGTTGATAGTATTTTATTTGACATCCAAACAAATAAGTTTGCAGTTCGTGATTCAAGTATCATTTTCCACATTAATGTAAGGTAAGAATAAATATATTAACAAAATGTCGACAGTGCTAAAAGATAAGAAATAAAAAAATATATGCTTTTCATTGGCATACTATTTTATCAACAGTTGCTGCCTCTAAATGCGAAGGACAGTCTCTGTCCTTGAGGCACGCAAGAATTTTTAGCCGTTTACTATTTATGAGTTGTAAGCAATGTTGATAGACATAGTGTATATTGATAACAAAATTCAAGAATTAAGCGCAAAAAGAAAAAAAATTACTTTTTTCCCCTTCATTTTCTATTGGTTAATATTTCTTTCAATTTCTATTGATTAATATTTCTTTCAAACAAAAAAAAATATATTCTATTTTATTTACTTTGCTCATACAACATTTTATTTTTATTTTGATGCTTTCGAAGTAATGACGATTCAAATTCAGTTGCAGCTTAAATCAAATTTTGAATGCTTTTGGATATTTTTTAACCAAAAAGAATTGTTATCCCAAAAAGTTTCTCTGTAAACATTTTATCATGGCATGGAGAAGCAAACGATTTTATTTCGCAGATTCAAACTTTGAAAATACTTTTAAGGTATTACGAAAATAAAAAGTTCTATTACTGATGTGCTAAAAATATATAAACTTAACCATTTAAATATAGAAACAATCCCTCAATAAAAAATGTCATATATCTGCCGATGTAATCATGGTGTATTATACAAATTATGTACTCTGGGTAATTTTTCTATGAATAATTTGTTAATGACATCAAAACGAATGTTTCTATTGGAAAATTTTACAGTTTATTCAGTTTTAAAAACGTAGACAGTCTCTTAATAAAATTCTATGCGTCAACATATATTAATTTGTCCATGCATGATGAAATGTTTACAGTGAAAATTGTTAGGGTTAAAAATTCTTTTTCGCTTTAGAAAGATATTTTTAATTTACAAATATGCAATAATCGGCAACAGAATAAAGTTCTATGGTTCCTTTATTTCGCTGTTCTATAAAATAAGCAGTAAATAAATATTTAATATGACTTTTAGATAATTCATAATTTTTAGAATTATTCTGAATTCCAATAACTGCCGTTTGCATTCTAAATATAATTTAAAATTTCTTCTTTTTCATTTCTTGAAATTTATTCCCCCCCCCAAACACACGTTTGCACGCGCTCAAGATATACAATAACATCTACTAAATATAATTTACATATTTAACGTCAAAATTTAATATTTTCTTAAGTTAAATGGGAAGCTATCTACCGAAATAATACAATAACGTTAACTAAAAAAATGTACATCAAACAGAATAACGATTTTATTCTGTTTCCTTTTAAGAACAATTGTCAGTATTCTATTGGTTTACTTAAAGCGAAGAAAAAAAAATTGAATATTTTTTTAGTCATCTGAGAAATGTATAATATGATTTTAAAGCAAACGGATTAAATAAATAATTTCAAAGAAAAAGAAATCTTTAAATGAAAGATGTGAATGAAAAAAAAATCGAAAGAAAAAACGAGAATAAGAAGAAAAATTATCAATTTTTGAAATTCCCGATGGCTGCCTCGTTTTACAATTCTTTTACCACCCTTTTCCATAAATTTCCCATCTTTTTATTTGTCATATGGGCACCAACATCAGTTCAAAGTGTTATTTACGTTTGCAGAAAGGTTTGATTTTACATGCTAAATTAAAAAGGGACATTTTAAAACTAAATTTAAGAGCAGCTATGTTTAGGAGAAAAAATACCTGCAAATGTTATAACAATAGTAATAACAATAATTAAAATAATTACTAATGGTGCTACACGTCTGCAACTGTAGTGGACAAGCTTCTATTGCCGTGATATCACGGAAATTTATCCGCTTCATTTAAATGAGCTTCTTAATATTTTTTTCGGAATTTAGTTTTGATTTCTTCAAAGGAAATTAATTCCCATCCACAAAGAAAATTAAAACTAAAGCATTGATTTATTAAGAAATAAAGTAAAAATTCCCTGTAATCAAAGTATTTACATCAAACTTAAATACATAAAAATATCAAGGTTAAAAAAAAGAGAAATACTAAAGTTAACGTAAATACTGAGAATTGTAAATATGGAGACACCCCCCTTCGAGCGCGAGGCATTTAATTTGCCCCTGCTTCCCACCTCCCCTCCCGTCGTTAGGATAATCGGCGTCAAAAAACCCGCCGCTCCATTTTATCCTGTGTGGCATCATCTCGCCGGTGGCTTCCCTGGCGAAACTTTACACGCTCGGACGCTCTACTTCTCACTTTCTCTCTCTCGCTCGGATATTGCACGTCACTTTATAAACGACCCCCTCCCTTCCTTCCTCTATTATTGCATCGTCCCCCCCCGGCTGTAGTTTTTCAAGCGAATTGTGTAGATTGAACTTAGATAAATAAATAAGTGGAAATTACTGATTTTTAGGTCCAGAATAGAAAATAATTCTGGTTTTGTTTTCATTTCTTTCCTTAGCACATCCTGTAGCACAATATTGTATGTGCGATATTATATGATATTAAACAATATTCCACAATATTATACAATATTGCGAATATTGATCAATATTGTACAATATTTGTGTGCTACTAGGGTTAATGAGAATTTTCTATATTTCAATAACATATCTTAAATGCAAACACAAGATTCCAGTATGACTCAATACTATTTAAATAATTAATTTTTTTAAAATAAATTTGTTTTAACTCAAAGTTTATGTATAGAGAGATGATTGGGACACAGTTCCGATCAGTTCCAAATGATTGGGACACAGTTCCGTTTAGCTAGCTAAACGGAACTGTTAGAATAAAGAAGTAGTTTTATGTGGAACAATATGGACAAAAAGGACAAAGAGAAAATAATAAATATTTAGTTTAGCTTTTAAGATAAATTATATTTTTGGAACTGATCTGCATTCCAATAATTGTCGTTTGCTCTTATAGCATAATTTTAAAAAATTTCCTTTTTTTTTAATTTTTGAAATTCCTTTAATTCGAAAAATTATTCATGGAAGCTCAATGAATGATTCATTTCATTTAAATCTAGAAATTATTTTTGAGCGGGCGTCTTGGCACACAGGTAGCACGTCTTCTTCGCGAACTGGGCGTCCCGAGTTCGATTCCCGGTTTGGGAATGGTTGTTCCTCTGTGTGCTATCTGTGAGGTGTGTGAATGTGCGCCCTGTGAAAAAGGACTGTGCAAGTGAATGTGATGAGTGTGCAGCTAAGTCGTTCTTAGCCCTAGTTGTTTGAGTCATGCTTTTTGCTTTATTTTTTTACCAATGGATTTATATTTAATATTTATGACTTAAGTTTATCTGCATTTATATTTAATATTTTAAGTTTATCTAGATTTTTTGAAAAAAGACGATTTTATACGAAATTTTTTTAATTAACTATTAGAGCCTATTTTCTATGCTGATTATGTAATGCAATGCCATCTCGAACTGATTTATCCATGATAAACAGAGCATAAATTCAAAAATATAAGTAATAATTGATAAACCGTAAAATGAATATTCTAATGAAACAGATTGTTTCAAATAACATGTTAAACTGTACGTTCGAGATTTTATTTTTAAATGATTAATTCGTACGTAGGCAAGATTGAATAATATTCAAATGCAATCATTATGTATTCGTATTTGAATATTTCTTGCGAAAAAAACACACACACGCGATTTTACAAAGAAATATATAATATTCTTAGTTTTATAATGATAAAAAAGATTAAAGTGAAATCTGCTATGCATATTTCAATGTATCATGTTAGAACATCATTTCTTGAACGGCCAAGCACCGTGTGCTCGTGCAAGTTAAATTATATTTTCATTCATTTCAATCGTTTCATTGAATAAGTCACTTTAGTATATAGACGAAAAAAATCTTTATCTCGCATTTATTATTTAAAGAAATATCACATTTCCTATTTATTTTATTTCATTTTAATCATGTGCTCAAAATGACATTTTTCTAGATTTTATTTGCTATAATATAAACTTATTTTTTAAAAAAATCAGAGCTTTTGTAAATGCTATGGCAACGTATTATTAAAAGATGATTTTTTTTTTGTGATACTCGTGCAGGTAATAAAATTTTTATTTTTCGCCTACGGATTTCTGTTGATTCCAGAAAACCTCAGTCCCAAAGTAATATCATGTTCTAACATGATAAAAAAATGCAGAAAGAAATTTGTTTTTTATATATTAGATTATAAAATGTGCAATTAAAAAAACATCGTACAAATTTGATGATAATTACAATGCCCACATTTTTACTTCATTATCTTTGTCTAACTTTCTTTAACAAGCAAATACAAATAAGATATTTCAATATCAGATCGAACTAAGTCTGACTTTCGTTTTCCAAGTGGTGCACCTTAACTGTAAGGGTAAAGATATCTTTTTTAATAAGTATTAAAAAACTTTCCTTCGGACTTATTAACTGATAAATTCCTTTGTTAAACAGAGCAGCTATAAGCAGAGAGATCGAAAAAAAAAATACTCTCATCACAAGCTATTTATCCTAGATTAATTTGAATAATCGGAATTACGTACAGAATTTAGGCATCAAATAACACTTTTTCCTCGTTTATTGATCGAAGATTATTCCTGATGATACATATTGCATTAAATAAAGCATTCCAAAGTGAATTTTTTTTCCAACGATACGTATTTAAAAAATGAGAAGAAAAAAAAGCTTTATTTTGTGAATTGGAGTATTTATTATTATTTTTATTTATATTTACGAAATAAAAGAGAAAGCATTAAAATATTTTAATCGTCAAGAAGTTCGATGTCAACATTTTGATGACTTCAGAGTCCTTGATTCCGAAAAATCAGAAGAAAACGTTCTTTGTGGAATTCGATCTGTTTAGAGATACGAAACTAAGCCAGAGGGACGAAATTTGATATGATGTCCTTACACCAAATCCTTGGAGTTATGTCTAGTTTTGGGCTAATGGGTAAATTCCCTATTTGATTTTTCCATCAGTGTTTTGTGAACATTAGCGACGAATTCGTGTATTTCGGGGGTCTGCACAGTGCACATTAATAGATCCCTCTTTCAACAAAATGGGTTCCAACTTTTGATTCATTTTGAATCTATATATCATTTATTATTTATTCAATTCCTTATCTTCAGTATGCCTTCAAGCTGATTAGGCTGATTGGATATTTAATTCATGGATGCCCAAAGTAAAGTTTGGGCAGGGAAGGAAAAAAAAAGAGTAAGAAAGGAAAAAAAGGGTTTGTAGAAAGAAAAGTAAAGAAGTAAAAAAGGAAAGAAAAAAAAGGGTTTGCAGAAATAAAAGAAAGGAAGAAAGAAAACAAAAGAATTGTTTTTTTAGTCTTTCACAAAAGGAAATCGTCGGCGAATTGAGAACTTATAATCAGTTGGGTTGTATAACAGACGCGTACAATCGGTTTGCGTACAGGTCGTAAAAGTCCAATAAATCATGCGTAGATCTTTGAAAAAAAAAGGGGGGAAGGGAGTAATTAGTCTAGGTTTGTTAAAACATATATTGTTTGTTGGCAAGAGTATTTGGCGAGGAAAAGTAACTAATTTTAACTGAATTTTGAGACTTAAACACAAAGAAAAAACTTTTGTATTTGTGTGCATGTAATGGCTCTGTACAAATCAGAACAGAAAAAAAAAATGGAAATTTTAACTAACAAAAAATTAACAGATATATTGACCTTTTTTCCATGATATCTTTCTAAAATTTAACAATAAAATTGAGTTAAACATCGTGCTAACTTTCGCCAAATCTGGCACTTTTAAGATAAAGTTTAAAATGTTGCAAACTCTGCTAGAAGTGATCCTTTACAGTAACAAAACCGCCTTGGAAACAAGACCGTTGATTGACAGTTTTACGACTGGTCCGCAGACCGATTGTACGCATCTGTCCCACTACGAATCAGTTGATTTTGTAATAAACCAACATGATGTTGTCAATTATCCACCAGAATGTTTAAACTCACTGGATTTCCCAGGATTGCCGCCTCATAACCTTCAATTAAAAGTAGGATCGGTGGTCATAATGTCACGAAATATCAACCCACCGCGTCTTTGTAATGGCACACGGTTAGCAGTAAAAACATTACTAACAATGTGATCGAAGCAACTATTCTAAAGGGAAAATATATGGGTGAAGATGTGTTGATACCTCGAATCCCAATGGTACAAACTGACGTATTTGAATTTAAACGAATGTAATTTCCAGCGCCGCTTGCTTTCGCTACGACCATAAATTAATCCCAGGATCAATAAATTTTTTGTGGCATTTATCTTGAAAACCCATGCTTCTCTCATGGATGGTTGTATGTTGCCTACTCCCACGTTAGAAAAGCGTCAGCATCATTTGTTTACGCACCAAATAATCAAACAAAAAACATTGTGTACCATAAATAATTAGAATGAAGATATATCACATTATCACTTGTCTTTCAATGAACGAAATAGAAAACTTATTTTTGTAAGTAATCAATGTTTAGTATTAAAGCATAATTCAATAAATGAAGTGATTACTGTGAAAAACCTTTTTTTATAGTTTTATTTTCTGTGTGTAACTTATGGATTAATCAAAGAATTTAAATTATTTTTTTTTAAATACCAGTTTGAAGAAAGCTTTCATAAAGTTAAAAAAGCTGAAAAAATCATCTCAACAAAAAGTGGCAAATTGGAGATTAAAAAAGGTATTTATTTAGAAATTTCAGCCATTCACCAATATTTTTGAGTCTTCTAAGGCCTATTTTTGAGAAATTTGAAATTTAAAATTTCAATTCCTTGCCCACGCATTTTTGTTGACGCCAAAAACCTCATCCATTGAACACCTCATTGAAGTAATACGTGCAAGTTAAATTATACTTTTATTCATTTTAATTGTTTCGTCGAATGAGTCACTTTAGTATTGCAAACCATCAAAAAAAACTTTGTCTTGCCTTTAATGTTTCAAAAAATATCACAATTTCTATTTATTTCATTTCATATAATCACGTGCTCAAAATGACATTTTTTAAGGTTTTATTTGCCGTAGTCATTAACTTATTTTTTAAAAAAATCAGAGCTTTTGTAAATACCATGGCAACGCGTTTTTAAAAGCTGATTTTTTGAGGTGCTCGTGCAGATAATAATTTTTTTTTCGCCTACGGATTTTTGTTGACGCTAAAAACATCATCATGTTCTGACTCGATAAGATTGCTGCTCAAGAATTCAATTTTAGAAAACTAGTACTCAACTCGCTATTAACTACCACTCAAACCCCCAAATATTCTTTTACATCACAACTAGATCAACTCGAACATTTCATCTGACATCGTTCGGAGGACTGCCCCAGCCTATTAACCTAACTTAACACCATCCAATTAAAGACAAAAAGCAAACAAAATATGAGCGATAAGGTAAACAAAACGTCAGCATCTCAAACCATTCAATTGTTCCCCTCTGTTTTTTCTTAGGACGATTCGGACTACTTCTTCTGGTTTTAAGGTCAAGGTATACGCTCCGCTGTTGAAAAGAAAGAAAGCCGTTTTGCGGACTACAAAACAGAAAAGCGTCACTTTTTACGCACTTTTCTATGTCATTTCTGACAGAAAATATTACTGTGGAGGAAAGTGTGTTTATGATTGTGAGATTTATATATTTTCCATACGTTGGAATTAATCATAAAACTCTTTTTTTTTTTTTTTTTCGTTTTTGAATTAAAGGATGAAATTCGTCCCAAAACTGTAAACTTAATCGTTTAATAGAAATGTTACCGTTTCATAAAATAAATTAAGTGCAAAATGAACGAATGAGTCAAAATTACAGATCGTTAAAATGACTGTTTAATATTTATTATTTTTTGAAACGTTTTTATTTTAAAGTTTCTTTTGAAAGTTTGATCGATTGTTTATTCGACGATTGTTATTCGGCGATCGAAAGTTTTATCGATCTTATTATTTTAAGATTCAGAATGAATCTTAATATAAAGATATAATTTTATAAAAATAATAAAAAAAATATAAAAATCTATATAAATAAAAATAAATCGCCAAATGTGTTGCTAAGCGCGAAACTCGAGAATTGCTCGACCGCTCCGGATAGTTTTTAAAAAATATTTTCATTAAGACACGAAAGAAGGTTCTTAATAGAGAGGAAAATAGTAAAAACGACACTTTTATTACTTTCTCGACAAAAATTTTCATTTCTTCACCGCCAGTAAGGCTTCGGGGTTCTTTTCTCACGCTAGTGAGGTTAGATTTAACATGTTTTTAACTGATTATTTCAAGCGAATTTGTTTGTTTATTTTCTTAGTGTTTGATTCATTTAAAATTGAGCATTGTTAATTAATCGATTTTTCCCGTTAATTTTAGATTAAAATAAAGCAGAATATAGGAAATTAAAAAAATTTCATCTGTATTGCGTTATTCTAACTAGCATATAAAATTCACCATTTGCGTGGTCGAAAATTCACGCATGTGCAGTGTGTTGTAATTGTTAACAACTGATTTTTCAATTTAATTAAAAGTTTAAAAAAATATGTGTATAATATTGTTGTAGCTATCTCAATCTCGATCGATAAATAAAATAGACTTGACTTGATTTTAAATATCGACTTGATTTGCGGTTTTGCTTTATTTCAGGTACGCACTATGAATAAATTATTTTTAGGTTGGTCGTGTTCTTTTTCATGCGTACGAAGTCGCAGGTAAAAGCTAGTATAAATATAAAAATTGCAATTGATATTTTTAATATTTCACTAATACATGCGTGTATTAGTAAAATATTTTACAAATGCCTTTTATTTTGCGGGAATCAGCTTAATAAATATTTTTTTTTATTTGATGAGTTCTGGAAAGAGTTACATTTTAAAATTTAATTTTAAAATTGGGGAAAAAATCTTAATTTATCATCAAATATTAGATGCACTTTTGCATAAGCAACTAACTACATTGTCCATTACATAGATGTAAAAATTGTCGCGGTTTTCTTCTTTTTTATATACGTGGTATCGAGAGGGTATAGTAATAGTCCAAAAATTTGAACATGAGATTATTAAGAATCTTCGCACTTTAGATCTCTCTGAGTTCGAAAAATACATTTTATGAAAAATGTTCATCCGTCTTTCTGTTTGTCTGCGGGAAAGATAACTCAAAACTGATTTTTAATTAGACGGTTGTAATTTGGTACAAGGTTCTAACACCAAATTTGTATATTCCTACCAAATTTTGTGCAAAATCATTTCAGGGAAAGTCTGCAGGTCCCGACTTAACCTAGTTGAGGCTCGGGGCAAAAACTTCTTTGGGGCCCCTCTCTGTTTCACTTCTTTCGTAATGAAGAAGATTCGTTAAAGAAAGAAACGTAAAATAGCATTTATATTCGATTTGGGGCCCCCAATTATGTAGGGGCCAGGGGCAACTGCCCCGTAAGTCTTTGCCTTAGTCAGGCCCTGAAAGTATGCATTTCCTCTGTCCGAATATAAATTAACAGGATAACTAAAAAAACGAAGAGATTTGGATACATAAAATTAGGAACAGATATTTAACGTCCACATTCTAGACACCTGCCAAATTTTGAGCCAACTCTAACAAAGGATAATCTGTCGGTTAGTAAGTTCTGAAATAATTAAAACTGTGACTTAAATATTTAAATTTTGGTATAGGAATTTGTGAACACAAGTGCAATCTTTTGTCGAATTCTTCTATCAATAGGTTAAGAAAAACCTGTCTAAAAACAAATTCGATTTTTGGATACTGTTAACACTAGCCAGGTATTAATCGCCCAATAACTCGCCAAGGATGACAAGATACATTAGTAAAAGTGCTAAATTCGCGCCAAAAATTAATATTTTTTTTATTTATTATACGCCAATGTCATGTAAAGCGTTCTCTAATACGGCATGCTTATTAGAGGGTATGCGAGAATGTTTCGAAGAGACTACTTCCACTACTTTATGTGTGAATTTGTAAAAATAAGTAAGATGGCAGTACTAACGTGTAAATATTTTTCACTTAATATTTCTTTTTCCATTCATCAAATTCTTTCATTGTCAAAAAAAGGGTTTAATGGAGAAATTCAACTGGTACACGATCAAATTTGATTGAATTTACATTCAAATGCTTTTAAAATACATGGTGATTACAAAATATCTTCTCTGAAAGTTTGCATTTTAACAATCAAACAACTTAATAACATCAAAAGCATTTAGGTATGTTTTGGCTCTTTCAGTCCTGAATTTTTAAAATGTGGAATTAACCCCTTAACCGGTTTGCCCGTATGCCGTACGTGCATTGATTTATCGAATTTTGATAGTTGTAAAGAAAAAATAAACCATTCATAACAATTATAATTCAATAGTAAAATGACTTCGAATACGTAGATAAGCCAAGCATTCCATGGATTTCCATTTGAATTAAAATAAGAAAATATTCCCAAAATAGAAGGTGTCATCTTATTAGATAGTAAGGAAAATAAACCGGTAAAGGGGTTAAAAAAATTGATGTAAATTAGTGATAAGGATCACCAAAAGAACTTTCAAATTTAATTTCATCTCATTTTCACCACGGTATAGGAGCTAGAAACCATGACAAAGCCATCATAAGGTTTGAAATGAAATGAAAGTTTAAAATTTAAAATACCGCTATAGCAAATGCCACCTGGAGGGTCGAAAGAGTTAAGAGTAGTTCATGATAGGGAAACAAAATATTTTTACATTCACGTATACGTTCTTCTTCCATACGTTTTACTTATACGTTTTTCGATACAACAATTCACATTAATTCAAAAGAAATAACATTAAAAAGATTTACTTCTATAAAAAAATTACAATTTTTCTCACAATTATATTTTTACCTATCAAATCATAAAAATGAAACTTTAAGTAGTTATACAGAAAGGAAAATAGGTATTTCAAGTAAATAAACTGGCTGCAAAAAATGGCGCTAATCAAAGAGAAATAAAGAGAAGTCAGCAAATAAACAAAACGTTAAAACATAAATAATAATAAAAATAAAATTTTACTATAAAATACCAGAAAGTTTCAAGCGAGCGTTAAACATAAATCATTATTACCCAAATCAAAAACAGGTAAACTGAGTAATATTTATAATTTAGATATTTTTGAATGAGCATTTGACACAAGAATAGAAAATAAAAAGTATTCGAAAAAGAAAATTTGTTTGTTTCGATCAGCGCGGATTTTGATCTCACATAAACTTTAAATTTATTACGTCATAAACCAATCGTTAAATAACGGTCTAAAAATATCATACTTTTCGCTGAAAGAGCCGTTTCAGGTCGCTTTCCATGACGTTTCTTGAGACTTTTTTTGATCGGTTGAAGACAAAAAGTGTGCATCATATCCTCTACAGCATGTCGTTATCGATTTAACACCTATGCTCGTATTTATCTGTTTGAGATAAGCGATATCTCATATTTCGATTGGTTTGCGGTTTATTTTCTTTTCAACCGAATTGAGAAATGACAACTCAGACGTTACAAACGACAAGAAAAACTGAATCAGAGGAATGAGATAAAGAAATTCTTTATTTTTAATAATATTTTTTAAAGGTGATTACATCTATAGCGCTGTATTTTACAACATAAGCCTATGAAACCTTTATAGCGAATATCGATATTTAAATTTTTCTTAGAAAGTATTAATGGTATTTAACCCTAGAATGCAGGATTTTTTTAATAAAAAATATAAGGGCTTTGAGTATCTACATATAATTATGGAAAAATATTTTTAAATGTTTAATATTGAAAAATATGTGCCAAGCGGCTACATAATGAATTAACTACATCCCAGTGGCACAAGACAAATTATAATAAATCTGAAATGAAAACAAGCAACATAAAAAACAATTTTTTAAAATCCATTCCTACTTTGGATAGTAGGAAAAAATGGGGAAATTAAGAAAACTTTTTTTGTCATTTATTTTGGTTACTTTTTATTAAATAATCACAGTTGTTGTTCTCGTGTTCCACTTTACAACGGAAGGAGGGATACAGTTTGGTTGCGAAACAAATTGAATATCAGATTATTCCATCTTCTACAGAAAAATCAAATTATACAATAACTAATTTTCCATCCACTATAATTAAATTATTTTCATTGGAAACAAAATTATTATTTGTTCCTTAATATGATGAATTTTAAAGTAAATAATTTTCGTACGATAAAAAATTTCTGTAGTCAGTGATAGAAAAACAACAACTAAGGAAAAGCGACAGTTTGTCCTAATTTCTATCATATGAATAAATAAGAACTAAGAATTCCGGAAAAGTGGAAATAATATGTTGCTAGATATATACCCCTTAACGACATCTGCATAAAGCCCGTAGTATCGCAATTTTGGAGGAATTTGCTCATGTGGACAAGATAAGGGGGGAAAAAGATTAAAAAGAAATATGCTTTGCAGATTTCAATGTATATCATGTCAGAACATCATTTCTCGAAAGACCAAGCACCACGTGCTCGAGCGAGTTCAATTATATTTCTATTCACTTTAATTGTTTCATTTGAATGAGTCACTTTACTATCTCAAACGATCCAAAAAACTTTGTCTCGCATTGATTGTTTAAAAAAATAAAACATTTCCTATTTATTTCATTTCATATAGCCATGTGCTCAAAATGATATTTTTGTAGGTTTTATTTGCTGTACTCATTAACTTATTTTTTTAATTAGAGCTTTTATAAATGTGATGGCATTACGTTATTAAAAGCTAATTTTTTTGTGATACTCGGGCAGATAAAAAAAGATTAATAATTTTTTTTAATTTTCGCCTAAGAGCTTCCGTTGACGCCAAAAACCTCATCCCAAAAACAACATGTTCTGACACGGTAATTACTACGAATTAAGAACTTAAAATAATCTTTCTGCATATTTCACTTATTGGAAAAACAGAGAACTCACGGATGCCTAAAATTCCTGCTAAAAGTTTTGTTCTACGATGTTTCGAACAAATCCATCAAATGCGGAACTGCCACTGGAGTGATGATTCGGCGAATTAGCGTAAAAAGCCACAACGTGACCGTAAAAGGTCAATCACTTTTCGTGGACGGAGTTCCGTGTATTCGGGATTATTTGATTCCAATTAGAGGAGATTTCAGACCTTTTTTTTTTCTCTTCCGTTTATCTCTAATTATATCCGTCATCGGCGTGAACAAAGAATTCATTCACTTTCGTGACGTTGATGAAAACTTCGACATAATATTTTTGTATCCTGAAAGGATTTATTAATACTCTGTGGTTGAGTTATATTTAAATATTTTTTTAGTGTTTGATTTTAAAAAAATTAAAAGGAGTTACAAACTTTCAATCAAAAACACTTTAACATATTAATGTTTTATACTTGACAAGCTTTTACCTGCGACTTCGTACTCGTTTAAATTGTGAAGTGTATATGTGTGAACTGACGGTCTGATCAGAATATAAAATCTCATCAAACCGTATTAATTATGGTTCTGTTGAAAACAATTTACGCCAAAAAAATAGTTTATCGCCAAATTTTAGCGAAATGGCCGAATGTGGCGAGAACGGAAGCAATAGCGTTTCCAATCGGAAGGTTTTGTTGAATGTTAGGGTAACGCAACAGAGAAAAAAAATCAATAAACGAAGAAAAATGTAATCCATGTAGAAAATGTAATCGAAAATAATAGAAGTTGGACTAAGTAATACGTACAGAAAAAAAAATCAAGGGAAATAAACAGAAAAGATCGAATTAAAATAATATAAAAAATGACGGCAAAGTAAACTCAAACAAACTACCGAAAATTTACCAATCTTCCATAGTACCAAATGGCTATATATCATAGATTAACCCACAAAACTAACCTAAAAAAATTTATTTACAATGTGTACCTGAAATAAAACAAAACAGCAAACCATCTATTCAAAATCGTTTTGCTAATTAGTTCGGTCAAAACAAAATCAAATTCTCGACAAACAGAACACACTGCACAAGCGTGAATTTTCAACGTCAATTAAGGCAACGTAATGCAAATTAGAAATTTTTAATTTCCTTTATATGTTTTATTTTAATTCAAAAATATATAAGAATGAATCATAAAGATCGATTATTTAAAAATGTTTAAATTTAGATGCATCAATTACTGAAAAAATAAACAAAATCATTTATATAACCGGTCGAAAACATGTTAAACCTAACCTCATTAGCATGGGGGAAAAAACTGGTCTTGCTCATTTGATGGTAAGAAAATTAAGATTTTTGGAAAGAAAGGTTTTAATAAATAAAGAATTAATCTTCAATTAACCGGAATAAATTGTCGCATGTGTCCTGTTCTAGACTATAATCTATCTCTGTGATAAATTTCATCCCATTTCGTTCAGCTGTTCTGGCGTGATTGACTAACATCATCCATCCATCCAAACTTTAACACTTACAATAGTAGCATATATCCGATTAAGTATATCTTATTTTTTAAATTTACTCCATACAATAGCTCCATAAACAACTATATAAAAGCGATGGCACACATCTAAAAATGCGTTTAACACCAGCGTAATGTAGAAATACAGAAGCTAAAACAATAAAGATTTACTTGAACTTGATTGGATGAATAAAAAGTATTATCGATTAAAGATAGAAAATAAAGAGGTTTATATATATATATATATATATATATATATATACAGAGAGAGAGAGAGAGAGAGAGAGCTAATAGTAGAAAAGGAAAAACAAACCGAAGAGATGCAGATGGAAAACATTCGGTACATAAATTAGATATAGAAAGATTAAAATGAAATCTGCTATGCATATTTCGATGTATCATGTCAAAACATCATTTCTTGAACGGCCAAGCACTACGTGCTCGAGCAAGTTAAATTCTATTTTTATTCATTTTGATCGTTTCATTCAATGAGTCACTTTAAAATTGCAAACGACCCAAAAAAAACTTTGTATCGCTTTGATTGTTTTAAAAAAATATCCCATTTTCCATTGATTTCATTTCATATAATCACGTGCTCAAAATGACATTTTTCTAGGCTTTATTTGCCGTAGTCATTAAATTATTTTTTAATCGGATATTTTGTAAATGCAATGGCAACACGTTATTAAAAACTGATTTTTTTTCCCCCTTGAGATGCTCGTGTACATATTTTTTTTTCGCCTACGCTGAAAAATTCGAACTTGTTGACGGCAATAACCCGATTTTAAAAACATCACGTTTTGACATGATAAAAAAGAAAAAGATTGTGTTTAATAATAATTTTTTATTTGAGTTTTTGGCAACTGTGATAAATTTTAGCATGAACGTTTCATCACTGAACTCGATTATTTTACATGTTGCTAATAAAATTTATTTACTCCAAGTTAAAGGAAATTAGTATCTAATAATAATATAGGTGAATCTTGGTGCTCTACAGGCAAAAGCATTTAATCTAGATAAATAAAACTTAGGCCATATATAATTTGGTAAGGGCTTAAAATAAATGATTTTACATGAAATGTACTGGTTTAAAACTTTAAAAATAAAATAGCCTTGAGAGGCACATTCACATTTTTGTAGCTATGTTTGTGCCTGATTAGAGCTCTAGATCAAACGGATTGTGTTGTCGATCACCAATATACACTCATATTCTTTTTTGTTAATAATAATCAAGGTGAACGTTTCTGCTTTATAGGCCAGACCGTTTGATCTAGACAAACTAAACTTGGCTCATCTATAATTTGGTGAGGGCTTGAATTCAACGGCTTTATGTTTATTACACTGGTATATTACTTAAAATTTCGGAAATAAAATAACTTTGAGATGCACATTCACATTCTTCTTAATATGTTTGTGCCACATTTGAGCCTGTAGTGAATACAAATAATTATAACCTATGGGCTGGTCCTGGTCTAGTGCGACATAACCAGAAACTATTCTCGAGCATCGTAATCTTAATCGTAAAGGAAATCAGAATAAAACCAGATATAACTATCCAATCAGTCAATCAACATTCTCTTTCTCTTTCTTCTGATCGTCGGCACGAGGCAAGGCTCAGTTCTTAGGACATAAATATATATATATATATACTGTTGTGTTTAATACCGGATGAATAAAGATTATTTTTATAAGGATGTTCAGTGATTGGAGCCCAAAACATCAACCTTCTATTTCCACACTCAACATGATCACTCCTATCCTTAGAAGCCCTAGATCAAACGGATTGTCCTGTCGATCGCCAACACACACACACACACACACACACACACACACACACACACACACACACACACACACACACACACACACACACACACACACACACACACACACACACACACACACACTTCTTTGTAATTACTAGAAACAAATAAACCCTGATTATTTTCACGCCGTGATTACATCTTAATCTCAGTCACTGAATATTTCGAATTTGGATTTTCGTAAACAATTGTTGCCTTTGATGTTGAATTGGAGTTTGTTGTTAAAGTAATGTGCGTACAAAAGCTGAAAATTTCGAGGTCACTTCTTTCTGCGCACCAACTACAAACAAATAAATAAGCCGAACGCATTAGTTCCGATTTCAAATATTGATAACCATTCGAGCGAATAAGCGATTGATTGATTGATTGTTCGAAACGCATCTGCCCCGATCAACAAGTGGCGGGACGCTCCTAGAATTTAGATTACGAGGTTGGGGCTTCCCGCGGAGGTCACCTTTGTAAAGCAGGGGGCGAGGCCGCCAAAGCAAACAAGGAAGCAGAAAATCCGATTCGTAAGATCGACGGTGCGTTCGCTAAAAACGCATGCGTTACGCCTGTTCTTCCCCGACAGTGGAAGATAAATATATGACAGGAAGCACGCGTTTCGGAACAACTGTGGGATGACCTCACCATCACTTTTCCCTCATTATGGAAAATGATGCTGCCCAGCGAGTTTGGTTAGGCAGATGATTACAGTTCCGATTTGTTTTTACTATCTACGAAAGCATTTAGGAGCAGATGGTTTGCGGCTATTATATCCGACTAGACTCATTTGAGGTTAAATAAATTTCGAACCAAAAGGATTATTTCTAATGCATTAATGAGACACTGAATATTTTTTTTTACATATAACATGTTTTTTTAACATCTAAGATCATTAGCCACCTTTGACGACCAGCTGTTCGCCCACGAAATGAATAGCCTTAATTTAGTCAAACAGTTTTGAAAAATTATATTATATCCGAAGGAAAAAAAAAATTACTTTCTCGTACGGTAGAACAGAAAAAGTATAGTAATCGTCAAAAAATTTGAACTTGAGTTTTTAAACGAATCTCCATGATTTAGACATCTCCAAGTTTTTTTTTTTTTTTTAAAGGAAAATGTCCGTCCGTCAGTCGGTGGCAAAGTTTACACAAAAACGAGCCAGTCTGGTGATATTTGGTATGAAATAACAATAACCGGGTCCACGTCCGGGTTACCAATTGTAGCGCACATAATGTGCAGTTCATAAAGATAGCACAGTATGTACAGTTCATAAAGATAGGTTATTAGAAAATTATTATAATTCAGAATGATTAATGCAGATTATATTTTTCATATTGAAAGGAAGCGAAACTACATCATGTCGACATCATTTTTATTCCAACAAAAAGAAACTGGTGTTGCCAATTGTTAAGTATAAATTTGTGAAAATAATGATAATTATACACAAATATAGCTACTACAGGTATACTGTCTCAACAAGAAATTTGCATTTGCGGATTTCTGTTAAATCTTGAGCAAAATCAGATAGTTTGTCTGTCCACTTGTTCGAATATAAATTAGCGCGATAATTACAAAACAAAGGTAGTTAAATAGATAAAATTTGATATACAGAATTAACTTCTATTACATAGACACATATCAGACTTTGAGCCAAATCCAACTAGGGGTTGACCATTTGTCGGTGAAATAAGTATACGTGAAAACTCAAAACCTTAATGATTGTAATATTTAAAATGAATTTTGAATGATTTACAATAGTATGTAGTAATATATTATGATAACTTAATAATATATAATAATATGTTATGTATTTACCTACATAACTGCAAACAATATTTGCCACAAATATAAGAATATCAAGCAACGCCTTTAATATTATACAAAATTCAGAATACATCAATATATATATATATATATATATATATATATATATATATATATATATATAAATTACGTGTCACGTTATTTGTCCGCTATGGACTCCTAAACTACTAAACCGATTTTAAAATAATTTACACACCACTTGCAGTTTGATCCAACTTAAAAGATAGGATAGTTTATTTTTCGAAATATCAATTAGTTCGGGAGAAATTAATTAAAACCCCTTAATTTCTGTTAAATTTAAACCTGTAATGCTACTTTCCAAGTGAAACACGGCCTTCCGGAGAAACGATCGCTTATGCGTCCCGTAAAACTACGTTTTTTAAATTGCCATCGTTAGGCGTTCGTTCAACTTATACTCAATATCGCAGTGGAATCGGATGGACTTTCTATCGTAGAACAAGGAGGTATAATTTTTTTTTACGAAACATCGACGCAAAAATTAAATATCGATGTTTTTAAAAAAAGGTCAATTTTGACGGGTCTATTTCTTGAACGGCCCTGTAAAATAGACGCTTAGCTGGAAAAATACAGAAAATATGTTTCCTGAAAGGCAATACGATGTAGTACGCTGCAATACAATTAAAAAAATCGAATTTTTAAAATTGAGTATTTGGCGAATTTTTTAACGAAGAGGCGAAATTTCACTTTAATATTTAATTACGCCGAAACTTTTCAAGATAACTTAATCAAAAAATTTTTACACAAAATTC
>JAOUZG010029590.1:1622588-1653496 GCA_026289955.1 Argiope argentata
ATATATATATATATATATATATATATATATATATATATAAAATCTTCTTATGCCAAATGTGTGTGTGTGTTAAAATTGAACATAACAATATGAATAGTTTTATTTCTTTTTGATAACTGAATCGTCTGAAGGGCGAAAAATACCTCCATTAGGAAAAAATTATTTTTTCTTGGATTTAATTAAGGCTTTGAAACAAAATTTTAGTTGATAGGCAGATGCTTGATTATCCTGATTAAAATTTAAATGAGAAAGAAGCGTTAGAAAACTCAGATTACTTTTAAAAGAAAAGGTTATTTATTTTAGAATAATAACATTAGGAAATGCTTTTGCAATTTACAGCCAAGTACTTAATAATTATTTGGTTATTTTATGATCCTAGGCAATTTACATACATTATGAATCCTTTTGTTTAGTAAACTGATAAATTTATTTCCATATTTTTAATTTAATCTACCATTTAATGATTTGTTAATAGCTAAAAAAATTTATCTTCGTATCTTTATAAAAATATAATATATAAACACTTGCACTATTAATTTTTACGACTTGATGCGTTATCGATGTTTTGTATACAATACTATGTATGGAAGCGCTCAATGTTTCTGAATATTGTCATAACGAAGTAAATTTAATTACAAAAATAGAAATCTGGTAAATTATATTTGAAAAAAAGTGTTCAATTTGTTTTAATATTCTATTTCACAGAACTTCTATTATTAAAATTTATTTATTTAATAAATAATTAACCTTTTTGCCAGTTGACTTTCCTTACTGTGGAATTCTCAGTTCAAAGATGAAACCTATTGTAGTTGGCTATATAATGCCAAATTTAAATGCCACAAATTTAATTCTCTGCCCAACATTCAAAAAAAAGTAGTCTTGTCGGTATTATTTATAAAACAGTGGCATAAATGGCATCTCATAAAGACGTCCATTCAGACAAAGTTAATACTATCATCTAAATAAAATTAAAGCAAATACAAGTACATATCATTTTAGGCAAACAACTGGTATTTTATGATTGAGTGAATTCATTTTTCAAATTCTTTATCCGCCTTTTAATATTGCTAATACTCATTGCTGATAAATTTGAAATAGTAATTGTGCATTTTTAATGCTTTTATGACTGTTCGCATACAACAGTATTGTTTTAAAGACGGAGTATAAATTTTATCTCTAACAAAACTTCTGTTCTTAAAATTTTTAAATCTCTAACACAGCTTTTATTAATATTAAAGTTCACTGCTTATAGCTTTTATTCATTAGGTAATAGGTGAATTATTTTTTATGTCATGCACTCTGAAATAGAATTATTACTTCAGTGTTACTGTTTTCAATTACTAGCTTTTACCCGCGACTTCGAACTCAAGGAAATTGATGGTCTGATCACAATGTAAAATGTTATCTAATCATATAATTATGGTACTGCTGAAAATAATTTTCGCCAAAAAAAATTATCGCCAAATTTTACGAAATGGCCGAATGTGGCGCGAATGGCAGCAATAGCGTTTCCAATCGTAAGGTTTCGATGAACTCTACAAAAAATTAATGGCAATACAGGAAAAAAAAGTAAAATTCAAAAAGTGGAATGCAAACAAAAAAAATTAATCGAAAATAATGGAAGAAAGCAAAAGGAATACATATAGTAGGAAAAAATCAAAGGAAATGAACAGGAAAAATCCAATTACTGGAACATAAAAATATGACGAATATGTAAACCCAAACAAAGCGCTACCGAAAAATTATCAATATCGCATCAAAGCTTAGCCCACACAACTAGCATAAAAACACTTTATTTACAGTGTGCACCTGAAATAAAATAAAACAGTAAACCAATTAAAATCAAACTCGTTCTGCTGATTAGTCTGATCAAAACAAAATCAAGCCCGTATCCATTAAAACACACTGCCCATGCGTGAATTATCAACGGCAATTGGGGCTATGCAATGCAAATTAGAAACTTTTAATTTTCTTTATTCTGTTTTATTTTAAATTAAAAGTACTTCAGAATGAATAAAAAAATCGATTAATTAACGATGTTTAATTTAAATGCATCAAACACTAAGTAAATAAACAGAATCGTTTGAAAGAATCGGTCTAAAACATGTTAAGTCTAACCTCATTAGCGTGGGGGAAAAACATATTGAAGTCTTACTCATTTGGCGGTGGGGAAGTGAAGAGTTTTGGTGGGAAAGGTAGTTATTAATTTATTAAAAAAATAACAGCTCAATTAACCGGCATTGTCTTATTCTAGACTATAATTTATCTCCGTACTAAATTTCATCCAATTTCGTTCAGCTGTTCTGGCGTGATTGACTAGCATCCTCTATCTATCCATCCATCCATCCAAACTTTCGAATTTATAATAGTAGTGTAGATGTTATTTAGATAATAACAGTACAGATGTTATATACCATCTATACTGTTATTATAATAGTAGTATAGATATTATTCAATTATTCTTTAAATAACTGAACAACAATAAAGTACTAATAATCATAGATCGTGTTTATTTTGCTTGAATTTCACATTCTCTTCACGGTGTTCTAAATAAATTTAATATAGTTGGCAATGCTTCTTAATTACCCCGTATCAAAATCTCATCCGGATGCCATTCAAGTGAAAGTAAAACATTAAACTGTACATCAGATATGACAAGCCTCCACTTGATCTAATTCCGCGAAAGGGGCAGATTCAAAGGTGTTCCAGCAATAAAAGAGAGGGATATAATAATAAAAAAAAGAGAGCAACAAGTGGAATGTGGCGTATCATAGGTGAAGTCATGCTTTTGAAATCTGACCACAGAAGGTCAGACGTCGACAGAGAATAGACAGGAGTTCGAATTTCCTGTTTTCGAAAGATGAGCGGATGCTGTCCGCTGAAAAAAAAGACAGAAAGACGAGAGCTATTTCCGTGGCTTTACAGGACAGAGACATTCATTTGTTTTTTTCAGACATGCATCCCGAACACAGAAAAGGGAACCTACTTGGACATGAATTTCCTCATCAGTTCTGCGTAATAAAATTGCCATTTTAGGGAAACGAGAAGAACAAAACAAATGAACATTTGTAAGGGTCATTTAGAATTTAAAAGATGCATAAGTTGTGTCGAGATATATGAGAAAAATTAACCTAGCACTTTGTAGTAAGAATAAAATCTGAGGTTCAGACTCAAATTATAATATAAAATATTGCAAATTGACATGAACTAATGGCAACAGTGTTCATTGTATATTTGAAGGCTATTGCCTTTATAGGCATAACTCTAGGAATTCTACTACTTTCTTTTCCAAGCTATAACATTATCCAAATGGAAATTCGTTTCTATGTTAACCAGATGAAGTAACTGTTGACGTCCTGGCACAGAGGTAGTGCCTCTTCCTCGTGATCTGGGGGTCTCGCGTTCGAGTCCCGGTTAAGGCATGATTGTTCCCCTGTGTACAATCTGTGTGGTATGGGACTGTGCCCCCCTGTAAAAAGGGGTTGGGTAAGTGAATGTAAAGAGTGTGTAGCTAAGCCAACTCTTGGCCTTAATTGGCGCTACTTCAAAAACAAGAGACGTTCATTAGGCTTAAAATCGCTGACGGCCGTTAACGCGTTTGTACATGGAAAGTGCCATTAGTAACAACAACAATATAAAGTAAATAGAACTCTGTTCTCGGTATATTCTTTCTGTTGCAGATTGACCACAGATGGCGCTCCCACCTCTTGTTTACTTCCAGTTTGTCAAGTGCCACCCTGGAGAAAGGGGACTTTCCTTCACAGGCATGGAGTTTTGAAGTTTAAACCTTATTGTTATCGTTATAATAAAATAACAAAAAAGGCACTGATTTTTGGAAGTTATTCATTAAGCCCCTCCATTGGTCCCAGTGCAATTAACAACATTTGTATTAAGTTAACCTTTCCTAAATAATGTAATAATCCAAAATGGATCTATCAAATCATATGCTTAATTAATATGTTATTTCCCATTTTGAAAGTACTGTACTGACTAGCGCCGTCCCAGTACGAACTCAAAAAAAGACCAAAAAGAAAGAAGCCGTGATGGAATGACGTGAGGATGAGAGGTGGTAGGTGGTAAGACGATGTGTGGGGGATGAGTTTCCTCGAATTTGGCCTCAGGAAACTGTTAACCATTAACTGGCACTTGCCATGGACAAGCTCGCTGAAGCAGTCAGCGATTTTAAACCAAGGGTTTCAAGTAGCGCCGACTAGGACCAAGAGTACGTCTTAGCTACACACTCATCACATTCGCTTGCACAACCCCTTTTAACAGGGGGAGCACATTCACACATCTCACAGATAGTACACAGAAGGACAACCATGCTTTGACCGGGACTCAAACCGGGGAGGCCCATATCACGAGGAAGACGCGCTACTTCTGTGCCAGGACGCTGGTTTTATATCTTTTATGTATGTGTGCCTGTGATGTGTACAATTCATTACTTATTAAAACATATTGCACTAAAAGGTAGTTGACTATTTTGCTCTTAAGAGACGTCACAGTGTATGAAATCATTGCTTACATTATTATCCCGATTTGAAACTAAACAAAAATTATTATGGAAAGCACCTCTTAATTTCGAAAAATCGCCAAATCTTGAAAGGCAAAATTGACTCGGCAACTCCGTCTTCAAATTCTCCCTACCAACTAACGGGAGACATTGTGTGATGCGTACCACATCTTTACACATTGTAGACTTTGGGTGAATTTTTTTTTCTAACTCTTGGTTTTTCTGTTCCTAAATCACTACTCTGAATCAAATCATTGGAATCCAAAGTTGTACCAAAGACTACCAGAAATACTAATCTTAATCTATATTACTGTCAGGTAAAGATATCGACGCATGGACTGACAACTCCTCTATCAAATTTTAGCTGAATTGTAGTAACAAGGAGCAGTACGTTGCAAATAAGTTGTTCTCTAATATTTCAAAAGATTCTTATGTAACTTTCAAATCAATAAAATAGCCGTTGAAAAGAAATGCTTTCTGAATGTGAATGTACTAGATGAAATGAATTTATCATACCAATAACATAAGACCCCTCGTGTGAGAATCAACTTCATAGGCTTATCAATTCAAAATAAAAGAGTATAGCTTTAATAAACTTCTGTAAAAATTTGCAAGCGTTCAGTTGTCTGCAGATAAACAAACTGGTCATCCCAATTTAAAAAAGATTTTTTAATGAAAATATAAAGATTTGTAGTAACACACTGCTTGTTTTGCTAAAAGTTTCAATATTTTGAGCCTAGTTAAAGAATGGCATCTAAGCCGAAAGCCCCTGATATGTGTTTTCAAGTCAAAGCAGAAGCAAGAAGTTGCCCTTGAAAATTTAATTCACATTGGATCTATGTATACGTTGAATCTTTGATGATATAGAGCTTGAGGTACTTGATTCCCAAAAACCTAAACTTTCTTACCAGGTCACCAGGGCGCATGTTAAAAGAAATTTTATAAAAAAATTAGAAAGAATTTTAAAACGAATATTTATCGAAAGAGAGAACAAGTGATGTATTCTAATATGTATAAATTTCAAAAATACTAGCAGAGTATTATTTAAAAACCAGAGGATGTGGTCTTCCTAAAACTCTCTCGCATACACCTTAATAAACGTGTTATATAAGGGAATACCTTGCACGTCATTGACGTACCATAATTACGAAAAATTCGACTTTGGATTTAATATTTTTACTGAATCTGTTGTGGGATCTTAAGCTATAGTTTTGGCAATTAATTCCTCGCATGCGGTTAATTGTATCCGATTGGATTTAAATTTTTGCATTTTAACGTCATTAATTGTATCCGAAAATCAAATTTGGATTTCAGACATGTTCTTTTCAAAACAAAACAAAAATTTGACATAAAATTACACTTTCGCAAAATCACTCAACGAAATATTATATACTTAAATCATTGCCCATATTAATTATCGTGTTTACGTGTTTCTAGAAATACAAACCAACAAACGGTTAACCTTTATCTGCATTTCTCTCAAAATTTATTAGGTTTCTATACTAAAAATATTAAATCTGTGAACTTAATTTTATCTATCTAGCTCAATTCGTTCTATAGTCATGTTGTTAATTTATATTTGAACAGTCGGGTAGACAGACTTCCTCTGAACGGAATTAGTCCAAAATTTGATAGAAGTAAAAAAATTTGGTAAAAAGACCATACACCAAATTTCATCTTTCTGTCTCAAAGCATTTTTGAGTTATCTTTGTCACAGACAGACACACGTACATTTTCAAAAAATGTGCTTTTCGAACTCAGGAAGGTCTAAAACGTAGTTAAGGATCCGTCAAAGTTTTGAGTTCGATTTTTTTACTATTCTTACATCTTATCTATACTTCATATACTGATGATGATCTAGTGTCCGCTTTACAACGGAAAGAGGGGGTGCAGTAGCTTCTGAGGGTATGGACCTCTGAGCACTCGAGGGCAGAAGTCTGAATTCTAGCTCATATGAGGATGACACACACGCATTAGCTTGCACAGCCCCCTTTTTACAGGGGGACACATTCAAACAACTCACAGACAGTACGGAGAAGAACAACCATTCCCTACTCGGGACACCCAGATCACGAGGAAGAAACGCTTCCTCTGAGACAGGACACCGGTATTTCATATACTAAATAAGTAAAAAAAGATATACAATCGTTAATCAGAATACAGACTCTCTATTGATGTTTTTTATGATAGTGTCATTATTATAATAAATAAATTATTGCCTTATATTCTAGCAGCCATTTTTTGATTACGACTATACACGGTTTATGAGAATAAATAATTTTTCTAAGAAATATGTTTGATATGTGAAAATAAGATACATGTAACATAATTAATTTTTCGGCAAATATGACTGATACGTGGACTAATCAAAAAGAAAAACTATCGATTCAGTTTCAAATCAGACAGTATATTTTAGGACTAAGAACTTGTTTTCAAATTTTATTAATTTTTCAAGGTGCTTAACAGTAACAAAAGTCCATTTGAAACGTGACGAAATTCAGACAGAATTTTGCGAGGCTCTTTTTCTTGTTATAATTGCAACCTCTTGTTTTACAGCACCCGATGCTAAGAAATAAATCTCTGTTCAAGGACTTCGTCCGATCACGCTGTTACGTGAAATGGAGCTCAAGCGTGCGAATCGTGTTAAAGAGGGAGACACGACTTCTCAAGCTCTTGTTTGTGGACACAGGGCTTAGGAGCAGCTGAGAATTTCGAAAAAGGTGCAATTGCTGATGATTTGGAGATAATATGGCTGGCAAGCAGAGGCGGCCTCGTGAAGGTTGATCAATGTCCTTCCATGAGCAAGTATGTCGATCATAATGCAATTCACCTGCATGCTTCAGATAATAATGAATTTTACGATTCAGTTTGTACCAGAAAATCAAAGTAATCTATTCGAAAATCACGTGTAAGAGAACGCATAAGACTCATGTTCCTTTAATTTGGATTTACAATATTCTTCATAGACATTGAGATAGAGATTTTTTTTCATATAATCGCGTGCCCAAAATAACATTTTTCTAGGTTTTATTTGCTGTAGTCATTCACTTATTTTTTTTTAATCGGAGCTTTTGTAAATGGGATGGCATCACTTTATTCATCTATTATCGAATTTTTTATTGCTACTTTAAAACAATAAATAAAAAAGATCAAAATGAAATCTGCTATGCATATTTCAATGTATCATGTCGGAATCTAATTTCTTGAACGGCCGAGCGCCACGTGCTCGTCCGAGTTAAATTATATTTTTGTTCATTTCAATTGTTTCATTTGAATGAGTCACTTTAGTATGGCAAACGATCCAAACAAACTTTGTCTCGCCTTTACTGTTTACTAAAGTATTACATTTCTTATTTATTTCATGTAATCACATGCTCAAAATGACATTTTTCTAGGTTTCATTTGCTGTAGTCATTAACTCATTTTTTAAAAAAATCAAAGATTTTGAAAATGGGATGGCATCACGTTATTAAAAGCTGATTTTTTGAGACGCACGCCCAGATAATAAAATTTCAATTTTTCGCCTACGGATTTTTGTTGATGCTCATTACCAAAATAACATCATGTTCTGACATGATAAGAAGGAAATTGAATAATTTTATTAAATTAAGCAACACTAAATTTAAAATAAATATTAACAAGATTAAATTGTCCACCAAAGTTGACAACAGTGTGGAGTTGCATCGTAATTTTTTCTTCATATACATCGAAACATCAAAAGATCTTCAAATGCATTTAATCATTCGAAGCAGATGATAAGAAAGCCCGATATTAAAAACTCAAGTTAATTTGACTTGGATATTTTGTATACTAGATCAACACTTTAACACATCAATTACCCCAATTAACAAACTTCTTAAATAATCTAGGTGCAGAAAATTAATTTCAAACTTATAACTTGGTCACTGTAAGGTACGAATGTAGTATTAGTAGCTCTCGCTCATAGGTCACTACAATTAGTTAATTAATCGCGCTTATAATTAATTTTATCCATGTTTTATTACATCAACATCAAGTCATAAGTAAATCTTATTATTAATTAGAGGACACACAAACAAATAACCACATGGTTGAGCGAAAAGGATGGCAAACTCTATCGTCCAAAGATTCAAAGTAATCCTCATTTTTTACTATAATCTCTTTCCTTTTTTTTACTTCCTCGTATACGTAGAAGAGATAAAGTATAGTAATCATCAAAAAATTCGAACGCGAGATTCTGATGAATCTTCACGCTTTATACATTTCTGAGTTCGATAAACACAGTTTTGGAAAACATCTCCATGCCAGTCTGTGACAAAGATTACTCGAAAATGACTTGAGTTAGACTGATTATATTTGATCTATGGTCCTTATGTCTAATGTGTAGATTTCTAACAGGTTTTAGAACAAAATCAATTCAGGGAAAGTCAGCCTGTCCGGCTGTTCGCAGGGCCTGACTAAGACAGGGACATACGGGGTAGTTACTCCGAGCCGCCGCACAAATGGGGGGGGGGGGCAAATCAAACAGAAATTTTATTTTGCGTTTCCTACTTTAATGAATGTTCTTCATTACTAAAGTAGTAAAGCAGAGGGAGCCCCAAGAAAGTTTTTGCCCCGGTCCCCAATTGGACTAAATCGGGCCCTGGTTTTTCGTATAAAAGAAAACACACAAAAATACAAAAAATATAATACGCCCAATACAAAAAATGGATAAAATTCAGGACGCATATTTAACATCTACGACAGGGGGTAGGGGAGAAAGACGGTTCACGGGGGGGGGGGAAGAAACCGTAGTGTAGAAACCTATCAAACTTGGAGCTAAGTCCATATAAGGGTTGACTGTTTGTCAGTCTGTACTTTCGTAAACATGTAAATGTGATAATTAAAAAAAAAGCAATGACTTAAATGCGTCAAATTCGGTATGGAATTTTGTGACTGCATGTGCAATTTTATGTCAATTTTTTTTGTTTCAGTTCGGTTGAGAAAAACGTGTCTAACGCCAATTCGAATTTTAAATACTCTTGCCGCTCAACACGATATTCGTTTCCAGAGTGAGAATTCATGGAAAAAATTACTCTTCGTTTACTTTGGCCTTTCTCTCTCTCTCTCTTTTCTTTCAGTAGTTCCAGATTAAAAAAAATCACACATCCGAAAGTGGTTTGAAAAAAATGTAGAATTTTTTTTTCGTAGTAACTCAACACGAAAGGCGGATAAAGATTCAATAATAATGCTAAATTGATGCAAAGAGTTACTATTTTAAGTCGATGCCATGAAAAACGTTTTGCGGCACGACAAGTTTATTAAAGAATATGCGATTAAAATTTAGCGAAACCACTTTTTTCGTCCTCTGTTTTTACAAAATATTTCAAGATATATTAATTTACAAACAGAGATGCAATTTTGCAAGCCATCAAGGGCATAGTCCTAGGTGAAAAATCAGTTCTTCAGAATTAATTGGGGAATTTCATTACTAGGGTGTTGCTGGTCGAATTCCATTGGGTCTGAACTCGCCCTGTGATATATAAAAAAAAAGGTTATTACCGAAAACACCTGCTACGTAGAAGTATTTTACATGTTCGTGCATGACGTCACGAACAAGGGAGGGAGTTTGCGAGAGTGAAACAAGTTTTTAGGAATTCATACCCCAAATAGAACAATAAATCCAGCAAAAGCGCACGCATCGGAGTCATTTTTTACATCGGAAGAACGTTTATTACTCGTCACTCTTTTTTGTTCTGCGCACCATTCGCTTATTCGTAGCTTTAACGACGCATGCGTTTATGCGCTGAAGAAGACAATAGCGGACTAATTTTATTGCGAGTCATTTGATTTAATAAGGGAATATGTGAAGTATATCAAATATGGAGATAAAACACTTCATGTTACATAAAAGTATTTTGGTGATCTCTCTCGTAGGAAAACTTTGCCGTGATCTATAAAAAGTCTTGTGCTCTTGAGAAAATATAAGAGCTTTTTGTCTGCTCTCTGATGTACAAGGTAGATAACGAGAAACACGACTGAATGAATGAATGAAAACAAGTATCTTTCTCCTGTTGGTTATTTACAGAGAAATTTATTCGTACATCTCGCAGGCTTCCATATAAAGATGTCGCTTAACCGATGTTGCAAGATGAGACACAACCGCGTTTTCTCGACTGACATTAATTAGTCTTTTAAGAGCAAGCACGAATTGTAATCACTTATTTGCTTTTTCATTGTAGTATTTTCTTTGCCTTTTGGTTTCATAATCTAGATACTAGCTATGGATGCTATTAACTGAAGAAGACAGGTTTTACGCAACTTTGAAGTTTAAATTTACTAATTTGATGAAACCAAATAATATATCGGAATTTACAATTAAAATGACTTAAAATAGCTTCTAAATGCAAGTTCGAAATATCTTATTTCATAATATTTTAAGATTTCTCTGCCAATCTTCATTTTATTGTAAAAATTTAAGTAAATAAAACAATGATAACGAGCAAAACAAATAATAGCTTTTCTATGTATATCAACCTAATAATTTAACCAGTGAAAAATATTTTTGCAAAATAGATTTAAAAATATTTTTAAAAAAATCCATAAAATAAAAGAAAAATTCGTAAGGGAATAAATTTGACATCATTACAAAATTGAACAGTAACTTTTTGAATTTAAAGTGGCGAAAAATAGCTTTTATCCAATATTATTATCTTCTTTTACAGAGGAAATGCTAATATTTTGAATAATTTTTTATTAAAAGTATAATGATAATTTTAAAATATCTTTTTTACAAGCAAGAAGTTACCTCGGGCCAAAATTGGAAACTCATAAAAGAATTTTGAACGATTTTTTCATCTAGTCTGTTATTAATTATTTTTAGTTTTAACGTCAGTAACTGTCCTACAAGCTAATAAAAGTACTTGATATTTTATTAGGTATGTACTAAATACAATTACTAATAAAACGCATAATTCTTTCCTTTAAAAACAAGTGGCAAAACGAAAATTTATTAAAAATATATTTAGTTTTTTTAATGCAACCTGAAGGCTACACGTAAAAAACGTTTCAAAAATCAAATTGTTGTACAGTTCTATAAAATAAAGAGAAGCAAAATTCTAGTTCATTTCTGAAAAGCACTTCATCTAATTGAAATTTTTGTTTCAAAATTCGAAGCATAATATATTGTAATTACATGTTGATAAATTTCATCTATACAACTCGTTAAAATATACAACTCGTATATTTTAAGTTTTCGCAAACAAGATATAAAAACGCTTTTCTTTCTTTGAATTCAAATAGAACTAAAATTCGAAACACAGGAAATTCTTTATGTTAAATCTTTTTAATTAATGCCATGCTACAAACGGTTTTTGAGTTACAAAGCGACCACGTTAAAAAATCGATTTTTTGAGAAATATGAATTTTTTAAAATTTTATATTTTTAATGTTTGAGCAGCATTTTTTAAAAACCATACAAACTTTGTTTATAAGCCCCCTTTTTTTTGGGGGGGGGGTATACTGATTTTTATATCTGCATTTTCGACTGCTTTTAATACTATTTTTTTACATTCTAATCTTTGATAGAAATTTATTACTAAAGCCTTCATAAATTAAAATATAATGCATATTTTTATTTATATTTGGTATAATAATTTTTCAATATGTTCTGCAATTTCTGAAGTAAATAATAAGAAATCTCTTCATTTAGAAATAATTCATAGTTGTTTTAGTCCTTTACAATGTGGGAAAAAATTTGAAAATTCCGTGTTATTTATCAATTGAACCCCAATATTTAAAGAACGAATAGAATCACAGCTCAATTGTTAGTTCAGGAATTACATTTTATGGTTTTTCATCTACTACAAAATTTTAAGCCAGTCTTTTAATATTATAGTGGATTTTCACTTGAAAAATTCTTATTTGAATGTAAACAACCATATTTGTATGCTTAAGTGAAATCATATTGCACATTTGTATGTAATCCAATTGGTTTATATGTACATATTCGTATACTAAAGCATATATTCCCAGTTTGTAAAATACTATTGGCACATGAAGTATGGAAAAGAAAAATTTATAATTAAGGCGACCATGGATCTGTAAAATTATCTAGTAATTTTCACCTTAGCAATTTGAAATTTTGCAGGCGTTAAGAGTAACATTTTAGAAGATGGCGCGCAAAATTTTAAAGCATCATATCCATTTATTGATGAGTTAGAGGGTTAATATAATATTTAATAGGGATAAGTAACGTCAATGAAAAATGTTCCAGGCGCTCCAAATTTGTTGGAAAGCCCTCCATTTTTCATTATTACTTTCTCTAACCCTTTTGAAATAAAAATTGGTATTAATCTTGAAGTTTGAGTACGAAATATCAAAAGTAACCAATGTAATAACTCAAAACTACTTAAACTTTTTTTTAAATCAGTAGTTTTATTATATTGGCAAATTTTTATAATTCGTACTCAAATTTAAAGTTTAATCCTAACTTTTGATTCAAAGCAATCAGAAAAGGTAAGAATAAAAAATTGAGCGCTTTCGAACAAATTTCGAGCGCCTGGAACATTTTTCATTGACGTTATTTATCGCTATTAAATATTATATTACCCCCCTAACTTGTAAATAAATCAATATATTGCTTTAGAATTTTGTATGCCATCTCCTATAGTGTTGCTCTTAATGCCTGTAGAATTTCAAATTGCTGAGGTTAAAATTGCAAAAATTCATTTTAAAGGTCCCTGGTCGCCTTAAAGATCTTTTATTCAAATGAAATTTTTTAAAGTATTATTTAAAAGTATTCGAAATCTGCAATTAATTAAATTTATAAAGTTATAATTTTATGAAATCAATATCTAATCTTCTAAAAAAGGAAACAAAGAGAAAGCGAACAATCAAACATTAGAACAACTTTCCAAGCGGTTAATTTCAAAACAAAGCGCGACAGCTGATGCCAGTCTGGAGAAAACAAAAACCCAGCATCAGTTGCAACGAAAATGACATCCGGGCATCCAGGTCACGAATGTCGTGCGAGGGAAACGAAATTGAAATTCATTTGCTTTCCGGCATGAAAGGCATCTCTTCGTTTTCGTTTTCGGCAATGGTGGGTTTCACTTGCACGCATCGAAACACGCGCGCCCGATGCAGATACGACTCTTTTATTTTCCGCATTCACTCGCGCAAGCAGTAACAATGAACGGACAATAACAACAGATGAGTGTCGTCATAAAGCATTCCTCCGTAGCCATCTCAGGCTGATGGTTCCAGCTTTGTGAATTAGAAAGATGGATAGATAGGTGTCACAGAGAAGGAGACTCTGGAAATGATTAAGCCAAGTTTACATTGAAGGTGTCAGAGCCTAGATTACCCGCCCTGAACTGGCACCCTATCTACGGTTAGTCGAAATGTCGGTTAATAATGGCTGAATTTTTAGTCGTATCTTATATCAGTTTGACAAATTCGGTCAATGTAAAGATGGACATTGCTAAAGACCACAATAGGCCGCAACAAATCCTGTCGATACTGCTACGTTCAGTGGTGGCGGGTTGGTCGGATGTACACAAGAATAAAACATATCTTATTTTCTTTCAATCAGCTTTATAAATATACAAATTTATAAATGGTAAGGAATTCTTATGGCACTTGCCATGGACAAACCGCCAGCTGTTACAGCAGCAGATTTAAGCATACAGGAGCGTCTCTTGTTTTTGAAGTAGCGCCAAGAGTAAGACTTAGCTACACGATCACGACATTAGCTTGCACAGCCCCTTTCTACAGAAGGAAACAGTCACACCTCTCACAAATAGCTCAAAGAAGAGCAACCATGCCCGCACAGGGACTCGAACCCGGGTCTCCCAGAACACGAGGAAGGCGCGCTACCTCTGTGACAGAAAGACGGCATTCCAAAACATTCTTAATAATATAGACAGGTTACATTAATGACTTTTACTTTTTAAAATGGAAATTATTTTAAAAATTCAAAGTCGAGATTTTGACGAATCGCCACGTTTTAGATCTCTTCGAGTTCGAAAAATGTCCATCCATCTGTCTGTCTGTGACAAAAATAATTCAAAAAATACTTTCATCTAGACAATAGAAATTTGGTATATGGTTTTTACGCCTAATTTCCAGATATCTATAAAATTTTGAGTAAAACTTGTTCGGAGGAAGTACATCTGCCCGCCTGTTCGAATATAAGTTAACGCCAATAATTATAAAACAAAGAGAGGTAGATATATAAAATTTGATACTCAGATTTAACATTTGTAGTGCAGAATTTTGATATTTAGAGCCAAATCCCTTTTCGGATGGACTGTACATCTATCTGTATTTTCAGAGACAAGTAAACGCGGTATTTCAAAATCACAATGACTTAAATACTTTGAATTTCGAATAGGATTTTTCAACTGTAAGTGTAGTTTTGTATCGAATTTTTATTTCAATCGGTTCAGAAAAACACGCCTAAAATACAAGTTCGTTTTATGGATACTATTAACGCATGCTGAGGATTTATTACCAAATAACCCACCTTCAGCCGGGACGGAGTATACCTATGCCATATATGTTGATAATAGAGTGCCTTATTAATAACCTTAGGATAAAGTTTAGGCATTAACTTGTTTTGTTTATTTTAATTGTTTAATTTTGAATTAATTTGTTTTTTACTTAATTTTTCACTTTAATATCATCATCCTAAGTATATTGTTTATATACCAAGTCTTGTCGCAAAATATTCCGATGGCCATTTGTTGCAAAATCTAGGGCTTATTTCATGCTTTAATTTTTATTCATTAATAAATGAAGAAAAAAATAATTCACATCTCATAAATTACGATTTCGACATAATTTATATTTTGATGAATTGTCATCCTTTTAAGCATTTTTTGTCGCACTTTAAGTAGTTAACCATCTTGTATTAATAATTTAAAACTAAGAAAAGCAATATTACAAAAAAGAAGTTGATCGCTATAGAAGGTTAATTGCTAAAAATACGAAATAAAATGTGCAATGGTTGCTTCATAAGGCATCTACATTTGTTTTTCAATTTAAAACACCGTGATAGGTCGGAGCATGAACTATAAATTATTTGCACATATTACAAGTAACAAACAATACCAGCTGCTGTTTTTCAAAACAGCTGAAACAAATTAAAAAGAATTTTTATCTGTACCGGAGACTAATGCTAAGTTTTATGTTCACAGACTCTGCTAACACAATGAATAAAACGTTAGGGAAAAACGAAAGACGGATTAAATACCCTATGAATACCTGATTTTGACTACCCATTGTATGATAATGAAATGAATCTGGTACCTGTATACCAATTTTATGAGCGGGAAAGCAGATGTCGTCTATAAAGTGCAGTGACACTTGTGATAAAATTTTCTATTTATATATAAAATAACTATAAAAAATGCAAAAAGACAAGTCCTTAATTTTCATTTCTTACTAAACTCATGACCTTTAGATATATAAATGGTCATCTTCCTTTCACCGTTTTACAAATCTGAGGAAGTTTCAAAAAACTGCATTATAATTTAGGGCGGGGGGGGAATCCCGGTAAAGCCCATAACTGCACACATCGTACCAATTTCGCAAGTTTCTATTGCAACTTCTAGACGATTTCTTCATGGCTTCTAAACAAGTTGGCAGTGGCAGCCTGCTTTCCTACAGCCATCGGGAGAAATCTCAAAAATGTTGTTGTTGCAGTTTGTGGCACTTTTTCAAGCCCGCTGACTTTTGTCAGCTATTTAAACCGATTGAACGGTTCTCGTTTTTCAGTAGCACCAACTAGGACCAAGAGTACGACTTAGCAATACACTTACACACGACACAGCCCTTTGCAGGGGGCAGATTTCATTCATGCAATTTCATTCCTTCATTCATTCTTCCTCAGACAGTAATTTAGACCTGGAACAGAGAACGATCATCTCTGACCCAGTACCCCCAGTGGTATTGCTCTCCACATGGAGGATGTTGTGACCACGAACAGATTTAACGAGAGCCAGTCTCTACATACTCAAAGAATCTTCAGCCAGCGAGGTTCGAACCCGTAACCCTAAGGTGTACGAGTCCAACGTTCTACCAACCAGGCTATCCCACCCCTTTCTCAAAAATATTTTCTTGATCGGAAAGCCCTCGGTAGAATTCTCTAGCTCCAACAAATGGCCAGATTTCTAAAGTTTTTACTCCACATGAAAGTCTTTTATCCCTAGATGTGCCATTAATGTGCAAACCAACCAGAAGGATCTTCGTTCATTGCTCTTTCAAATTTAATTTGAAATTAAATGATTTAGATAAAAACGGTAAAATTTTGTTATAATAAAATGTAATTAAATAAAATTAATATAATTAGATAACTAATAACATGATGGAAGAAAAGCGAACCATGTAATTATGTAGTAATTATTGACCATCTCCGAAGATGATCAATAATTACTTAAGTCACAGATGCATATCACAAAGGCAAAAATGAACGCGAAAAGACAAAATTTTTACAATTTCTTTGAAACCAATAATTTATGAAGCGTTTTCAGGATTACAGAAATTTCTCAACGTACTTTAAATGTATTCCTAGAATGAAAATGTCGTGTCGAAGCGCTCATTGTAATCGCCGTGAAAACGCCTAATCGTTAATTCTATCAAATATGAATTGAATAAGGTATAATCGTGATTCCACTTTTCCATTTCAAAGGTAAGGTATGCGACTACGTTCGGGATGAATTTTTTTAAAAAAAGTTCCATAATAATTTTTTATTATTTTCATAAAAAAAGATTTCATAATAAAACAACTATGAAAATAAAATATACAAGTTAAATGGCATTTAAAAAGTTTAAAAAAAAAAGAATTTTTTTTAAAAATGAAAACCTAGTTTCTAGGTAGAGTTTTAGTTCTCAAGTTTATAAAATGATTAGCTTAAAATTTTGCAGATAGCTTAAGATATACATTATCGAGCTTCTGATCTCAGAAAAAGCTATATTTCTATCTATTAGTTTGAATACTGGGGTTCGACGATAAATAATGAGAAATTTTAAATTTATTTTTCACCTTGTAAAGCACAGAAGCAATTATAAAATATTTCTAGATGAATAGATTGTTCATTCTCTCTTATGGAAACCACACAGAATATTGAGAAACTATTACACCAAATCTGAATTTAAAAAATAAGCATTAGATTGTTATTTAATAAGTTTTCTTAAGATAATTCTATCAAGGATTGGAATGTGAGAAAATAGCACATAAAGATGTAAAATAGCATTAGAACGTATAAAAGCAATTATAAAATTCGGTGTAATTTTCCCATTCCCTATCCCCCCCCAACAAAAAACCTAGAAACAAAATTCTGACAGTTTTATAAAGAAATCTGCAGAAACATTCAGAATATTAAAAGTATTAAGAATATAAAAGACTATAATTCCGCCCAAAATCGATTTTTAACATATTTTTACCTACCTTAAATTTATCAGCAGTCAATGACAACTGAATTCCCATATTTAAAATATGTTTCATTGTGCTTCATTATGGTCTTTCAAATATACCTATATATGACGCTGGTATATTTAATGATTATTAAATTTTACATTTAATAACATTCAAAAATTATTGATATGTTTGAAATAAGCTTCAGTCTTAAACATCAACAATGCGATTCATGTGTAATATAGTACATTAAAGACAATTATAGCGAATCATTACATTGCTTTTACGGGCTTAAAAAGGATAGAAACTTTATAACATCATTCTATGCTGATTTATTAACTATCAAAGCTAAAAGTAGTTAATTTGCTGTCGATAATAGCATAAAATTCTGCGTCCTTGAAATATCCATAATGAATATTCAAAAAATATCAGGATATTTCTCCAAAATTGTGCGATATTTATGTAGAAGTTTTTGCCTCAATAACCAAGTCAAACACAAATTATATTAGTGTGTTATGATAGCAAGAATTTAGTTTTAAATTTAGAACTTAATTTTGATTTTTTACACTAAGAAAAGTAACTCGATTCATAATCAATCATCTAATACAGGGAATTGTTTTATTTTTATTAATATAAATACATGTAATTTTTAAAATAAAATTTCACCGATAAATTAATCTACATCTTCTTACCCCTCTAAAGGTACTTTTGACAATTAAAATTTAAATAAATTTTAAAAAATCAAAATGATACACCGTATTATATGGTACCTGACAGAAGACATACTAATCCAAAGGATTAAATAATTCCTTATCCAGCGAATTTGTTTCCCTTTTTAAGCAGATGACACATTCTATTCGAAGCGTCAATTGTTATTTAAATCCATATAAAAATACAAAGGATACATGAGATACTTTAAGCGTTTCAAAGTAATTTACTCCTTTTAAATAATTTTTTTTATGTAATTATACATTTCAGGATTAAAAATGGTGTAAATCGATGCAAGAATCTGGCAACGACATTGTGTATGAAAGCAGTAACATCAAAATTATCTCAAGCGTTACCATCAATAATTAGCTCCCTTCTAGAAATCATTTTATTTACATGTTAATAAGAGACACAGTTTCTTATTTTGGTTTCAATAATTGGAATTTTTCCCCTCTGGTTTTATTTCGATACATGTTGATACAATATTGGTTGATTTGTAACAACCCCGCCCTTAAAGTTTGATTTTGCATTCTTTAAAAAAAATAGTACAAATCCTTGAGAGAGAAAAAAAACACGTAACTCCAATGACTTGTGAAAACAAAACAAAAACCACAACAAATTAAAACACAGAAAACGATTTCTCACGAATATAAACAATGATGACGTTGAGATGTTGCAGCGTGAAATAACGCTGTTCTCGCATAAAGCCAGCTGCTAGTAATGATGTAGAGACATCTAATTGGATGTGGAGGACGGAAACAAAATACCTAATGATGTAATAATTTAAACTTTGACTGTCACGGTGCGACACTGACGTGAGAGTGTGGGAGTTATTTTCGCCAATAACAGCACCAAAAACAGTTTGATGAATGTTGATGATATTAAATTCAGAAAACAGTAGTTGTGTTTTTTGGCATCACTTGTGCGTATGCGAAGAGCAACAATTGGTTTAAATTATATGAATTTACACTGCCCACCTTTCTCAGGAAGCAAAATAGTATTTTTATTGGATAAAGTAGATATGTATATCTTCTTTCAAATAAGCTACGGAAATTGTTTTTTCGTGGATCTAACACCGAAAAACCTGAAAGATTTCAGTGTTTATGGATATTCAAAACACGATCAGTTCTAATTTCTATTTAAATTCCATTTCAAATGCAGTTATAGATTTGAGGCAATTGGCAGAATTAAATTATAGATTTTTTTAATATATAAATTTCAATATAATTTATTAAAGCATTTCAGCTATACTATTTTGATATAGAATTTCTTAAGGAATTTAACAATAAGAAATAAATAACATTTCTAGACTCCATTTTAAAAAAGTGATTTCATTTTTCCTTTATATTCGGAAGATGAATCAATTTTTTAAATCTATTTTTATATAACACAATGTCTAACAAAATAAAAATCTATATATATAAAGCAATTTTATTTAAGTTTATTTTAATAAAAATTTAATAATATGAAGCGCTCAAAAACCCACAGTGAAATCAAACGAAAATAGTTGTTATCTATAGCTAAACAAGTTTTAAAATAACATATTATTTGAAGAAAAAAAATTTCACCGAAATTCTAACAGTAAAAAAAATTCCATCATTGCTATTGAGTGGAGAATACCTGACTAAAAAAACGTGCAATTTAAATAAAAAAATTTCAATATCTCAATCTCTTATTGTCGAAATAAATTCTCACTATAATCTTTCTATCTCCTATTTTCTTTCTATATACTTAGAAACACACTTTCTAAAAAAATTTATATTAGAAGCATATAATTTAAGAATTTTTACATCAAATATATACGAAACAAAAAAAATAATTTTGGGGCAAAATATCATATACTGCTTATAAAAATAATATATTGTGAGTGTGTTATTTGCATGTCATCGAAATAAATTTTTAAACATCATGCAAAATATTACAGTAGGATCCATCTAGATAAAACCCAGATTTAAAAAAATTTGTTATTTTGATCATTTTTCGATATTTCGATCATGCTATCACAAAATCTTTTTGTCCTCTTTGTGTATAATGATGACGCATTTGAATTTAAAATGGCGAGTAAAAGCAAAATAAGCACTTACACTATTTTGAATATTTAGATGATG
This sequence comes from Argiope argentata, assembly GCA_026289955.1. Taxonomy (NCBI): domain Eukaryota; kingdom Metazoa; phylum Arthropoda; class Arachnida; order Araneae; family Araneidae; genus Argiope; species Argiope argentata. The sequence continues at coordinate 1,643,296 of JAOUZG010029590.1, forward strand.
AATAATTTGATTTTAAAGAAATAAAATTGAGGTTTATAAGGAAGATGGGAACTAGAAAAATTTTAGGCGCTTCAACAATGTCTGGAAATTTTTTAACTCTGGAAGTTTTAGACAAAGAGTGTTCCAAAATTAACACAAAATTTGAATTTGCCATCATTTTTGCTGGCAACCCTATTTAATTTTATTATTTCGTGTTAGCTACCCAATTAAAAAAAAACCTTTGACATTTGATAGTTTAGGGTTAGTAAAAATGGAACGTTACAAGATAGAACAACGCGTTTATGCAAGATTAGAATTAAATATAAAGCAAAGTTATTAAAAATTTTATATTTTTATTGAATCGAAAAGTACATAGGATAGGGTTATGTATGGAATAATACATAGGGGAATTGACATAAATGGCGTTTCTGGTACATACGCACTCTTTTGTCGAAATTTCCAATGACCATTTTGAATAAATGTGACTAATTTTCATTAATGCGTAATTATATTTTCTTCTTCAATGCACTAGGGCTTGTGGACTTGTTGGCGTAGACCTTTGACTTGAAATAACCACAAAAAAATCCGATAGGGATAAATCACACGATCTAGGGGGTCATTTCCCAAATTTTCGTATTCTGGCAGCTAGAGTTTCGATATTTTTGAAATATTGCTCAACAATAAAAATAAGTTGTTCTATAGTGTAACGCTTCATTTTTTCTAACCCTAAACTATCAGCTGTCATATGGATTTTGAATAGAGTTGCCAAATGTTTACTGTGCGAGTGATGGCAAATTCAAATCTTGCGTTAATTGGGGGACATTGTTTACTTATCACTTAAAACAATGAAACCAATCCCGTTGTCAAAGTGTCAACTAAGCTTTCAGGGACATTAATATAAATTGGCCTCCCGATTTTCACCAATTTGTTTCCCTCAGAAGTGCTCTTGAAAATTTCTGTAAATTTATTGTTGACTTCTGTAATCCTTCATGACTGTTAAAGTTCCTTTTTTTATGTAATGTGTTGCATACGTACTTCTGTAAACTTCCTATGATACTTTGTGGTGCACGGGAGGTTTTGTAGATGTTTCAATAAAAAAAAAAGAATCAACTAATGCAGATAAAACTTAATTATTTTTTAACATTTTGTTTTCTTTTTCAAAATCGAAAAGCTTTCGGAATAAATTTGTACAAAGAAAAAGTCGGATTTTTTTAAATAAATGCATTTTAGTGTGGATTAATTTCGCTAAACAAGCTTATTATAGAATCAATGATTAATATTTTTTAAAGACTTTATTTACTACCTTATTCATGAGACTTTCAAGTACACGGCATAAATAATTATACAAAGAATGATCAGTAAAAAATTTTATCCTAAAATGCTCAATAATGGTAAACGTTTCAGAATGCCTTGAGTTAGAAAAAAATCAAGAAATAAAAGCTACACGTCCTGCTCTTTCATTTAAATTCATATTTTCAAAGGTTGAAAAACTTAACGAGTTAGAAATATGGGATGATTATTGCAACCTCGTTTGTCTGTAACAATTTTGAATTTACTCTGTCATATAATTAAGTACCAGAACGGATATATCCATTTTTATTTTAAAATTTGAATAATATATTGAAGTTATAAATCAATTCTTTTCAAATAATAAAAAAGTGAGCTTCAAATAATGGTTACATTCGATAAAAATATTATTAAAAAGGATATCTGATTACTTGAAAGACAGGAGATATAATTAACCTCAAACAGGGTTTGAAAATCTTTTCAGATTATTAAACTAAATAAATAATAAATAAATCTGGTTACTATTTTATTCAAAGGCAGTTTTAACTATCCGAAAAATACTAAGCAATTTGAGCTTGACTAAGAGAGTTAACATTAAAAAAAATTTAAAACTATGATTTTAAAATAAGTACTTAGATGATAAAATAGTAAGCATTCTGATAAATTTCCGATTAAAGGGTTAATAAAATAAAAACCTTCATACGTAAGACATTTTTCAATTAAAAATTCTATATTCCATTAAAAATTAACAGATTCAAACTTGCAGACCCTTTCAAAAATATAGTTCAAACAGAAAATCACTCTACTTATTTATCGTTTGGTAGTTCATTTCTTTCATTTGGATATGAAATAAATAATAAAAATATTTTTATAATGTATAAACTTTAATAATTTCTATTTAAATAAATTATTTTTACTTTAGAGAATTCAAATTGATAAAACGAAGAAGTGCGTATAATATATCATTGGTCCTGATTATAAATTCTGTTTATGTTTTTATTATATTTAAAAGAAATTGACGTGCTACTACAGAATTAAATTCCCAGTTCTAAACGGTATTAATCGATAGTCTGCACAATTGCAATTATTATTGTTTGTTTATCGTTAATTGTTCAACTTTTTAAACCTCCATTTTTAACTCCAATACAAGAACAAGTGTTTTTCATTCACTAACGATAAAATCGTACCAATTATCTATATAAGGTTAATAAAAAATATTACTCAATTATAAAAGAAATTTATAAAACATCTAATTTAAATCAGATTCAAATACAACATTTTCATTAAAATTATTTTTAAAAAATTCTTTCGGAAATGCCTTGGTTTCATTCCAAATTTATTAATTAAAAAAAATTCGAACCTCTATTCTTAAACATAGTAGTATGACAGTATATTACTGTTGATTCATTAATTTTTATTCCATTTTTAAAAGAAATTTAGTTATAAAAGTAAAAATAATAAACATACGGAAAATATATTTTATATAGTTCTAACGAGAGTATAAACCAAGTAACTAAAACAATGAAAAAATATTTTGGTGAAACTATATTTTAAAAAAAGATTACAAATTTATTAAAAAGTAGAGATTAAAACGATACAGAAATAAAATTCGTTTCACTATAAAGCTCTTTTCTAATTTTAAAGAAGTATAAGAATGATGCAAAAAAAAATGTTCCGAAATTATTAAAATAAAACTTTAAATTTCAATTCATTTTTAAATTAAAAGTTTAACGAAAAATTTGACTCTTCCTCTATTTTAAAAAGCTCTAAATTAATAACTAGAGATATTTTTTGTTTCATTAATTGTGGGCAAACGACCCACATTCTCTATTTTTTACTTTAAGTATATCCGAATACTAAATACAAATAGTATGCAAGCCTGCATATGTGGTAAAGTTATAAATCAGATCAATAAATATTTGAATATTTTACTTTTTTATATTTTCTTACTTTACTTTTAATAATATACGTTTAACTAAATTTAACGGTATAATTCATCACAGTATTTAATTGAAACTTTACGATTAGATAACAAATTCTTACTTAAAGTTTTAAATTCAAAAAGAAAAAAGTTATAAATATTTACAGATAAAATATACACTCTAATAAAAAAATTTCCGGGTGACTCAAAAATTAGTAATTTCTAAATTAATGCAAATAATAATAATAATGTATTTTAATCATTTTTAATTTTTACATATTAAAATCTTAATTCTGTAATTAAATTCTTTACAAATAAATAATCCGGTTAAAATCTAATAAATCCTATTTTACATTTTTAGTTAATTAAAAATTTCATTTAAGTTTTCGGAATAGAAAGTTACTGAAACGTTTTAAATGTGTTAATCATTTTTAATCCTGTACGAAAAGAAAAAAAATATACCAAGACTTTTTTTCTCACTTGATATGCCACAAAGTTCACTCTGTAATTATGTGATGGTGCTTTGAAATTTTATGTTAATCCATCCATTACGACATGAGTAATTATATAGGTGACTGAATACAACCAAAAACATATTTAATAATCGGAAAAAAATTCCTGCTCCAATGAATATAGTTGTTCATGCGTTTATAAGTTCTTCAATTCGTTAACAAGCTGTCAGTATTCGCAATGCAGACAAAACATTGTTCTGTCAGAACATATTTTGAAATATTCTTGGTGATCAGACACTTCAACCGAATTTAATGAGAATGTAGACGGTTTTCAGTTAGTTTAAAAAATATTTAAAATAAATTTACCCGTGACATTTTAAAATCTCAATAATTTAATTTATTAATCTAATGGTTTTTAAAATTAAATTACATTCTTTCAGAACAATTCTACATTTTATTTTATTATATTTTGTATTAAACATGAAATCTAAACCATGAACTCGGAAAAATTGAATCAAAAATATTAATTTATAATAATTATAACAATTATTCTCATTCTATAGAATAATTAATTTAGCATTCATTATTTTTCTTCCATTACTGTTGAAACAATGCTGAAAATAAATTCGTGCAATAGTAAAAATAAAAAAAGAACAATTACGTCATTGCCATCGATTATTCTTCTGCTTTTATTTATTATCGTCTGCAACTTTTTCTTTTAACTCGACTGTCAAAACAAAAATGAAACTACTGCATCCGCGTTATATATCCGGCATCTAAAAACTGAAATATCCTGGAATTTAATTTTATGACTGACCATTTCCTTTCTAAAACTGCTAAAAAAAGATAACTATTATTCAAATCCTGACTTACATTCGATATGAGGTCATCAAAATGCAGCGGCGAGGTTCTGGCATCTTTCAGTGGACATAGCCGGAAGTGAATGGAGCAAGTCCGGGGGTAAGCGAATCGGGACATAGCAGATAGTCTCTAGGTGTTCGAATGTTGAATGCACTGGTCAGTCTGGGAAGGCCATTACAATAATAATATCGTGAGGCGCACGCGGCGCGAACGATTTCGCCGGATGCCTTGGTGGTGGTTCGGACGCCGCCTACAACAGCGTGTACCGAGGAACGGGTTGCAATATCAGGTAGCCAACTCGCCAATTGCACGCCAAGATGATCATAATAACGGAGATTTGATTCTTGAGATCGAGTGTTCCGTTTTGTTTTCTTCTAATCTAACTCAGCCGCTTGAATAGATTGTAGAGATTCGTGTGGGAAAAAAACGTTGATTATCAGTTCTGAAGGGCGTATGTATTGATATTTTTCATCAGCATAATAATTGGTTGTTGTAGGAAAACAAATACAATGACTTTACATAAGTTTTCACTATTATATGAAACGCATTGCGTATTCTGGCTTATAAAGAAAACTAAAGAATAATATGCGTGTTTCATTTAAATATTCGGCATGCAATTCTCATGTTATTAATGGCCATTTATAAAATGATAGAACAAGCGGAATTTAATATGTCGCTTCTAATCTATGTTATCAGTAATTTAATTTCTTTCCGTCTTCCAGCTAAAAATTCCGACAATTGCAAAGACTTATTTTTGATAAAACTTGTATTCATAGTTTTTCGAAAAAGTATGATTTCAGTTATGGTAATACAATGATCAGGCATCATAGACAATGAAAATAAAACAGTTACTTTATACTTTGATATTGAATATTCTATTAAAGATTTGAAAACCATTCATAGATGACAAAATACACATAAAAGAGCCTGTTTTTGTCATTACATGCTTAAAATAAATACATTTTCTATTTATAAATTGGAACTACCATTGTTTTTTCAGTTGTATAAAAATCAGAAACCTTCAGAATGAAATATTTATAACACGGTTTCTTGAATATGTTTCTTCTTTTATGATCGTTAATTCCACCAAAGCATTTTGGTACTTTTAATTCTTTAAGATTAAACGTATTTTCAGTATTAAAAAGGAAAATTAAGGATTCTGAATCGAATTCGCCGAATTCCTGCATTGCATGTGAATCTGAAGGCAGTAATATTTATCGATGTGAGTAAAACGTTCTTATGTTGTGGTGCTGTGGAATTTTATGGAATTTCGGCCTTGTCAACTAATCTTGGTTCAAAATTATTGAAGAATAAGAAAAAATTGGAAAAAAACTTTAATTACTACCAATTCAATAAAAAGAGGTAAAAAAGGATATTTATTTTTAATAAACCAAATTAGAAATTATTTAGGGCTTTATGATACTTTCAGGATGCAATAAATAAACTTACGTTAACATTCCAACTTACAATACCGTAAAGAAATTTTTACCTCGAAACAAGATGAATAAAAAAGAAAATTCAATAAATAAATCTTTCAAGATAAAGAACACATAATTGTCGCAAAAAACATCTTGTTTTATCAAATTACTTTTATTGAATGGCAAATAGGGGGTTCTTAACAGCAGACATGACGACGTTTATGTGGATTTGGAAGGCATTTTATTGATTTTTAGGAAGCATAAATTCAAGTTTTTCTGGAAAAATTCCTTTAGTGTTACATAAAATGAAATTTTTTATGAAAACTCTTGAAATATCTTAAAAATAATTTATTTTAAAACAATTCAAATAATTTATTGTAGTTCTTATCCATGCATCGATTAATAATATAATCGGTTTGATAGTAATTATTCGGCATTTGCCACGCATTATTTTAAAGTAGTTGTAATATCTCGTTTCCTACTAGGATCAATAGTACTTATTTAATATTTCGTCATCTTATGCCTTTACATCGCTTCCATTTTTATTAAATAAATAACAATGCTTAAGCCTAACATACACTCAAGATTGTGGGAAAAAATATGTTAAAGAAATTATACAACACAAAGAGCTATCAAAACAAAGTCAAGACTTCAAAGCTATTTTTGATTATATATATATGCAATGATATTTTAAACTACAATTTGAATCCAAATTAATTTCCTAACTTTCAGTTAAATTTAGCCTATATTAACTACATTCTAAAATATTTTCTTATTTCCAGGTTCATTTCACTTGTTCTAGTTAATTAATTCACCAGAATTTGTGCAAAACTGCGGAATCGGCTAAAAGCCGACAGATTTTCACGCTCCGAGTGAAAGGATGAAAATTGTTGATCCAAACAAAATACTTTTAAAATATCCCTGTGTTTCTCTTGCCTGATTAAGCGTGCATCAAGAAATACCCATCGAAATCTCATTGTATATAAACACTCTAAAAAATATTTTTTCCCTATCAAAATTTTATATTATGATCCCGTCCTATTTTATCTACTTAATCAATTCAACTAAAGCTCTGTAAAGATACTTTCGTCAGCGGTTCTCACACTTCGAGGGAGGGAACAAGAATATGCTGTTCTAAACAAATTCTTCTAAAATATCCCTGTGTTTCTCTTATCAGAATAGGCACGCGTAAGAAATCCCTACCAAAATCTCATTCTATATAAACATTGTGAAAAAAATTTCTGTCAAATTCTTATGGTATTTAAGACCAGGGATAAATGATTTCGTCCTCTTTACCCTTTTCTGCTTTTGTGCTGAGCTGTAAGTGGACATGCCTTGTCCGCACCTCTTGTCCATAAATCGTAATTTCCTGGGATGGAGCCAAACGAACTTAAAAATTCAATCTGTTTTCTCCCTGATTTTGGCCACAACCATACAAATAATTTTATATAAGTGCGCGTGTGTGTGTAATATTTTACCTTTTGTGTGTGTAATATTTTGCATTTATACTCCAAAAGAGGAGTCCTTATTTCTAGTAGTGATACGAATACAACACAAATGATGTCATGTGACTTTGATGTCACCTGGCCTAATCGTATTACATGGACAGGACCAAAAATGGAAATGAGTAATCTAAATTTTATAATAGATATGCGTAGAAATTAAATTCTGTCTATTTTTTCCTAACAAAACTAAAAGAAAAAAAAAATTCCAACTCTCTATGTTTGACAGTTTCTAGTTTATTAAACAAGGCGAAAAAAATGTTACATTTGGAAAGAAATGATTTAATTTCAATGATTAAATGCTGCATAGAAAATCATTAATTTACTTCCATTCAAATTTATTTGGCAAAGTATAATTTATAGCCTGGGAAAAAATCGCCAAATGGAAACTATAGAGCTTTTTTATTGGTTTGAATAAAGAACAGGTGTTCGCTTGAATGAAATTTCTATCAGTTGTGTGCTATTTATAGTAACGTAATAAACAGGAAACGTATTATAGTGCATTAGCTTGTATAGATAGCATTGCTAAGGATTAAAGCATTTTCATGCTTATTTTTTATATATATTCTAATGATATTCTCAGTATAAAAATGCATTTATACAAAATATATACTATTTATAATCTTGCTATCGTTTATAATTTTATTATTTTTTTTTTGAATTAGACAATTAGTTTCATCAAACGATTTTTAAAATCCTCTAAAAGCTAATTTTTTCATAGATCGTTAATATTAATTAATTTTTATTAATAATAATTAAATGTGTTGATTATTATCATTAATACTCATATATTAAGCAGCGGCACACAAGAGTTTTATTAACCCTAGTGTGCTAGTTGGAGGTAGATAAGCAAGATTAAATAACTCCAGCCAATAGATAGGGCAAAAGAAAAATGAAGATTAAGAGGAAATCTGCTATGCATATTTTAATGTATCATGTCAGAACATCATTTCTTGAACGGCCAAGCACCACGTGCTCGTGCGAGTTAAATTATACTTTTATTCAGTTTAATCGTTTCATTTGAATGACTCACTTTGGTATTGCAAACGATCCAAAAAAAAAACTTTGTCTCGCATTGATTGTTTAAAGGAATATCACTTTTCCTATTGATTTCATTTCATATAATCGCGTGCTCAAAACGACTTTTTTTTAGATTTTATTTACTGTAGTCATTAACTTATTATTTTTTTAATCAGAGCTTTTGTAAATGCGATGGCAACGCGCTATTAAAAGCTGATTTTTTGAGATGCTAGTGCAGATAATAATTTTTTTTATTTTTCGCTTACGGATTTTTGTTGACTCCAAAAACCTCATCCTAAAAACATCATATTCTGACATGATAAAAGAATGACTACTAAATGATTGATCACGTAATGTTCCATATGATTCCTGATGTTTTTGAGTAAAGTTTGAAGGACATATGAATTTAATTGTTAATTCCTACGGCATATAAAATGTTTATGATTTTCTTTATTTATATAAACTAAACATCCTGGAGTTCTGAAACTTAATTAAAGGGTATTTTTCGCATAAGAAAACTTTTCCAAATATGACGAATATCTGTAATTTCCATTCAAATAGATCAGTGTATTGCATAAACTAGAGAGAATGTTTCCACTCAAATTTCTTGCTTAAGGATCAATGCATTTTTTTTTCTGGTCAGGTTAGTTAAAAATTTGACGCATCTAATTTTGACACCAAGACAATATCATATTCATTTATGTTACATATTGCATTCCTTCCGTTTTTCCAAATCAGTGGCACATTTGTCAAGAATTTCGGACATTTTAACCTCTTTAGAAGAAACTCATATACTAAATTTCGTATGTCATTTTCGATGCATTTGTGAGTTATTTTAAATATAGTTGAATATGTGAGTTATATCACAAAACATTAAGTCTCACTTGAAGGATATCGTTCAAAATATGTTAAAAATTTTAAAACAAATCGTTAAAGACCACACTATTGACCTTCGGCAATATAATATTTTTCTTTGCTGAACAAAGTAAATATTATGATAATTATGGGGGGAAAATGTTATTACAAAAAGTTATGATAAAATATTGATAATAATTACTAAGAAGAACACTTGAACGAATTTTAAAATTGCTTCGCTGTGGTTTTCAAAACTTTGTGACTTTTTCCTGGCTGGAAAGAATGAAGTGTATGTTAAATATTGTTGAAAAAAATATGAGTTGAACTATTAAGAAAAAGCACTTGAAACAATACATTGTGTCAACTCAAATACAGTTGTTTCAAATAATTCTTAAAAGCTTTTCCTTCCTGGTTTCCCTTTCGCAACGCCACACACACACGAAAAAAAAAAAAAAAACTCACAATGAGATAGTGTTATGTTAGTGCTTGATTGTATTTTTAGACTTCAATAGGATAAGACCTAAAGCAAAATGAATCAACTTTCGTTGGACATTCCAAGCTTAATAACAAGTGTGTAAAAACATATACAACATACATACTTCCTGGTAGAAAGTGGTCTGCAAAAAATAATTCTTCAATACCGGTTACTAAGAGATTTCTTTGAAATGCATACGGCAAAGGGAAAGATTATTAAAAAAAAAATGTGGAACAAGCTCATAAAAACTGAAAATGCGAACACCTGCAACCTGAAGTTTAGTTGGAGTCCAAAGTAAAATGTGGCCTGTTTTATTTTTAACTTGGAGAAACAAGTTTTTAGTATCGTCAAGTTGCAATTAATAAGAGGAAATTATAACTCGCGATTAAAAACAAGTGAAGTTTGTTTTGAAAAATAATAAATAAACTTAC
>JAOUZG010029590.1:1658496-1669485 GCA_026289955.1 Argiope argentata
ATTAAAAACAAGTGAAGTTTGTTTTGAAAAATAATAAATAAACTTACGATTTTTTTTCAACTGAGGCTTTTTTATGTTGATATTTCTAAGATTTGTTTTGACATTCAATTCTGGATGTTTTAGTAAAATCAAGAGAATAAAATAGCAAACTACGAAACATTTAACGTGTGTATTTTACACTGATAATTAGCTATAATTGTCATAAAAATTCAATCATGTATTTAAAGTCTTTAGGCGAATTTTCATTAAAAATATAATTTTGTTGAAATACAGAAATTGACTTTTCTTGGACGAATAATGAAACAAGCTAAGAAATGTTTTAATTAAAGATATTCTTATTATTTTTAACACGAATAAAAAATATATAAATCGTCAGAAAATATTTTAAATGTCTATTTAAATATCTATTCGAATACTATGTAACTTTGAGAAGTACAAATATTGAATTAAGAAATGGTGGCTTTCATCAAAAATACGATCTATCTTGAATTTTTTGTTGATGTTATTTAATCTATAAAAATAATTAAAGCATAATTTTCCTTTGTTAAATCTCGTATCAGATGTAAAATAAATCAAAATATTTTCTTTTAGCAAAAAAAAAAAATCTATTTGACTAATAATTTTCCATTTTATAAACAAGTACTTAAGTTTTAGAAAATCCATTTTGCTAGAGAATCTTTGCAAAATACGTTTTAAACTTCAAAATTCGGTAGAAAAATAACTCGTACTATTTTCGAAGTTAGTTCTATTCATTGTACGTGACTCACATGTACATTAAAGAAATTCCTCTAATTTTCTATTTTCATACATCATAGGAAATACCAATATTGTTTAAAAATCGATGAACTTTAAAACATGTACATCTTTGCTTGTTTTTGACGTTAAATCTTAATTGCGAATAAACAAATTTTTCATTTTATTTAAGCAGACCTTATTCCGAAATATATTTAACATTACGCCAAATGTTCATATCTTAAATCATCAACATTGGAAAAGAAATGAAGATAAAATATTAGTAGCAACATTGAAAACTGTTTGAATTTCACTTCAACAATAAAATATTTTGCAATAAAATAATATTAAAACATTTAAAATTGATTAAAAATGGAAAAACATAAGGATAAAAATTAACATAAAAGTAATTTTTTTTTAAAGTTTTAAAACAGTATAAAAATCATTTTTGTGCTATAATGTTTTTGGTAGTTATCGTGAAAAAAATTAAAATTTTACTTAATAAAAATTTTAATTATTAACTTATTACTTCGAGGTGCAGATTTACATTACGAAGGGCTAATGTAGAACACCAATAAGTACACATATGCATCTTCGTTATTAGTAAAGACAGACATTCAAATAAGGAATCTGACAGAATATTTGTCGCAGTTATTCCGATATATAATTAGTAACTTTTGATGATGATCTCGTGTCCGCTTTACAACGGAGAGGGAGGTTGCAGTAGCTTCTGAGGGTTTGGCCCTCTGAGCACCCTAAGACAGAAGTTTGACTTCTAGCTCATATGAGTATGGTGCACACTTATCACATTCGCTTGCACAGCCCCTTTTCTACGGGGCGGGGGGGCACATTCACACGCCTCACATTTAAAACACAGAAGAATAGCCATGCCCTGACTGGGACTCGAACCCGGGATCCCCAGATCCCGAGGAAGACGCGCTACCTCTGTACCAGGACACCATCTATTTGTACCTTTTTTTGCAATAATAAAAAAAATTGCAAAATATGGCATATGTTTTTTGCATAGGTTTGAACGCATTTACATATTTTGAAACATTTCACTTTTATATTAAATATCATAATATCAAAATATTTAAAACATAGCCGGCTTGCTGGCACAGAGGTAGCGCGTCTGCCTCGTGTTCTGGAGGTCCCGGGTTCGAGTCCCAGTCAGGGCATGGTTGTTCCTTTGTGTGCTATCTGTGAGATGAGTGAATGTGCCCCTCTGTAAAAAGGGGCTGTGCAAGCGTATGTGTGTGTGTTTCATCTTCATATGAGCTAGAAGTCAGACTTCTGCCCTCGGGTGCTCAGGGGCTCATACCCTCAGAAGCTACTGCACCCCTCTTTCCGCGGTAAAAAGCGGACACGACATCATCATCATTTAAAACATAAAAACAATATTTGCGATTTTAAACAAATTCAGAAGAGTATAGTCGTTTCTGACAGAAATTAAAAGAAAAGAAATTATGTTTAATTTTTATTGTTGCTCTAAATTTCATGACTTTTTAGATCTCGTACAGGTAGTATAGAAAAAGCATAAAAATCATCAAAAAAATTGGAACTTTGGGGTTTATGACGTATTTCGAGATTTTAGACCTCCCTGAGTTCGAAAAACACATTTATGGAAAATGCCCATTTTTCTGTGATAAAAATAACTTTAAAAAAAACATTTTTATTTAAATTGTTCAAATTTGGTATGCGGCCTTTAAATCAAATTTGCAGATTTCTACCACATTTTGGCATTTCATTTTTCTGGCTGTTCAAATATATGTTAACACGATAATTGCAAAACGGAAATAGCTAGATAGATGAAACTCAATACAAAGAATTAACATCCATAGTCTAGACACATATCAGATTTTGAACCAAATCCAATAACGAGCTGATTGCCTGTTGGTCAATATTTTTAGAATCATGTTAGCCGGCGTTCTGGCACAGAGGTAGCGCGTCTTCCTCGTGATCTGTGTGTCCCGGGTCGAATCCCGGTCAGGGCATGGTTGTACTTCTGTGTACTATCAAGACCTACAATAGTTGAGACAAGAATTTCCCTTGTGATAATCAACCAAGATTATAACTTTAAAAATCCCTCAAAAGTGCAGATTTTTCTTCCCCCCCCCCTCTTCTCTTTCTCCCATCTTGAGATCATCCAACTGGTTAGATAACTTTGCATTATGGGCACCGGGGGCATAGGGTGGCGTTATGTTATGCATACTATCTGTGAGACGTGTGAATTTGCCCTCCTGGAAATAGTGACTGTGCAAGATAATGTGATGAGTGTGTAGCTAAATCGTACTCTTGGCCCTAGTTGGCGCTATTTCAAAAACAAGAGACGCTCATTTCAGCTTAAATCCGTGGATGCATCAGCGGACTTGTCCATGGAAAGTGCCATTAGTAACAGCAAAAGCAGCAGAAACATATAAACACGATCATTCAAAGACGCCATGACTTAAATATACCAATTTTTGTACACGAATCTGTGACTACAAGTTAAGTTTTGTGTCAATATTTTTATTTTGGTCGATTGGGAAAATTATCTCTAAAATATAAAATTTAATTTTCCGATATTATTAACCGCATGTCAAGGATGATATAATTGATTCAGTAAAAAAAAAAGATAAATTTGCGTCAATGCTAATATTACGCTAGTGTCTTGAAAGATGCATCAGTTCTGTGAGATAACTTTTTATTAGAGAGCATGTGAGAAAATTTTAGGGAGACCACTTCACCGGTTGGAAATGCAAATAAAAGATAGGATACAAGATTGTGATGCTTTTAAAAAATTCAATAAAACGTATGCATTCGAGTCTCGTCTATCTAATGCAATCTTGAATTCCTTCACAGCATTATAACGGTAAAAATATGTTTTTCTCTGCTTGTATTTGCTTGATTCCTAGATTAATATTTTTCAGCTAATATTGGCGGAACTAAGCCTAAGATTTAAAACAGCTTTGGTATGGCTTGTTGATTCATAAATGTATTAAGTAGTTTGCTTTTTAAGATTTGGTGTGATGTTTACGAATTTTTTTTCTGGCACTTAATGCTTGAATAAAAAGATGCTCCTTGTAAACAAAGAAGGGAATCAAGTTTTCTAAAATGATCTGTGAAAAATTCTGAAAAAATTCTCATAGAAAATATTTGTTCCTAAGAGTTTCCATGTAGCCGAAGGCAAACAATATTTTTTCATCCACATGAATGAATCTATTTCTTGAAGTTAAATACACAATATTGAAAATAATTTTAATGAAATCCGTTTATGAAATTAAAAAAACGATTGGTATTTCTCTTTAATCCATAAGTGACAGTAAGCATTCAAAAATTGAGTTCGAATATTTAAATTTTAAAAATTCTAAAAAACAAAATGAAATCTGTTATCGAAAATTACAAGTTATCATGTGAGACCATTATTATTCTTAAGTCCTTATTTGTCTTAATTAATTTGAGTCATTAATCAGTTTAAACCGGTTTGAAACAACCACGAGACTTCTTTATCGGTCTCTATCCCTTAATAACATATAATTTAAAAAAAATTTCATTTTTAATTCTTCTAGCTGGCAAACAAAGTTTTGGAGCTCGACCGATCTTGATTTAAAATAACAACTATGATGTCATAGTTCTACGTCAACCTTTTAAAAACCATCTGCTGTCAAAGAAGCATACATAATAATAATAAAATACTGGTAAAAGCAGGTAAAAAAATTCTTCAACCGATAATTTCCGGCTGCTCAAAATGTTTATTTTTTGCCCGTAAAACCAAAATAACATCATGTTTTCACATGATAAAAAAAAGACTTTAGGAACTTATCGTAAAAAAAAACACCTTTTTTGTTATTATTTTCGATATAATTCTTATTTATTGTTCGCATTCAATTACTATTTATTCTTGGCTTAGAATGGTAATTTTCATAGCAATAAAATAAATAAATAAGATAAAAATAAAAATATTTTTATCTGTTTATTCTTTTATAACTATACTCATTATATTCTATTTCGATAATGTAATTATACAATGTGTTGTTATAAATTATTACGTCTGTGTTCCTTTCTACACAATTGCTTTTCAATATCAATTTTTAATTTAATACTTCGTATATTATCAGATAGTAATGGAAACAATAATCTCAAAACAAATTGCCTTTATATAATCTTAAAATTCGAATTAGATTTAACTGTCATAGCACGCGCTAATGAAAGCGTATCTAAAAATATTTTCATAAACCTGACGCTTTTTAATATAAAAATGGTTACAGACTAGTTTACATTAGTGAACTATGTCATTTGGCCTATAAATTTAATAAGCTTGACTACTGGGGCTAGAACTACTAAATTTAGTATGTAGTTACTTCTTTTTAATAAATATTAAGAATGAATTTTTCAAAATTTTTATTAGATTTTTATTTAAAAATTAATCAAATTTTTAGCTAATTTCTTCAATAATTTCGGTGCTCATTATTGTATACAAACCAATTTTTCATTGCTTTAAAATAAAAAATACGCTTTATAGTCATAATAATTTTATTACGTACAATTTTTCTTATTTTAATTAATTAAAAAATATTTTTAGATATATTCAACAAAAATACTTTCCATTCCTATAGTAACTGCATCTATACTCTTTCTTATTGATATTTTTTTGGCTTGCTTATCATTGCTACTTTGTAATTCAGAATATATTTTAAAGCTAATGTAAAGATAAATTATTATCAAACTTAAATCAACGTCAGAATAAACAATATCGAACTAGAAGCTCAGAGAGGATCTATTTTATTTTCATGTCAGAACATGATGTTGTTTTTAGGATGAGGGTTGTGGCGTCAACAAAACTCCGTATGCGAAAAATTGAGATTTTATTATCTACACGAGCATCTCAAAAACACACACACCAGCTTTTAATAACTTGTTACCATTGCATTTAAAAAAGCTCTAATTAAAAAAATAAGTTCATGACTACAGCAAATAAAGCCTAGACAAATGTCATTTTGAGCACGCGATTATATGAAATGAAATAAATAGGAAATTTGATATTTTTTGAAACAATAAATGCGAGACAAAGTTTTTTTTTTTGGATCGTTTGCAATACTAAAGTTACTCATTCAATGAAAAAATGAGAATGAATAAAAATATAATTTAACTCGCACGAGCACGTGGTGCTTGGCCGTTCAAGAAATTGTGTTCTGACATGATACATCGAAATATGCATAGCAGATTTCATTTTAATCTTATTTATTTACCTAATTTTATAATAAAGTGAAAAAAAATGCAAAATTTTGAAAATATATTTCTTCCCATAATTGAATATCTACAAAATATAACAATTGTTACATATTAGAATCTTAAGATAAAATAGATATATAACAATCTTCTTAGGGATATCCCCTTTACGCAGTAATGAGATTAACATACCCACTACTGCTTAAAAAATATTCTTGTTTATCTGACTGTTATTATTTTACAGGCCTTGTAGTAGCAGCTAAACTATATAATAAGGGGAAATGTATTTAAGAATAAATTGTTTCGAGAAGAAATAGTACTGATCAGTTATTAGTTGTGCGTGCAAGCTGTTTTTGAAACTGAAAAAAAAATACCTCATGCACTTACCTCATGATTCCCAATTCCTTCCATTTTTCTAAAGATGTATCGATAGAAAATAAAAGGATGGCTGTGTGTCTATAGGTTATTTATTTAATTCTATTTAGAAATACTCAAATTTTAAAACATAGAATAAGGGAAAAGTGAGAATTTCAGAACATAGCTCACCGTCTCCAAACCTGCAACTACATTTGTCAATGGCACCTGCTCTGTTATTCCGGCTGATCATCCTTTTGTGGAAACATATGTCAATATTTGACAAGTATTGTAGTCAAAATATGTGGATATTTCCTGAAAAAAATGTTTTTGTTCCGGTGGGCAACGTTTCCCATCACCTTCAGAATAATTTTCATGTTACAATATATCACCATGAGCCATGACGTTTTACATCTGAATTTGTTATGTTCGCATTATTATGCATGTATCGACATCATCAATTGTATGATAACAACATACTATGAAATTGAGGCAACTGCGTATATTTATGATAAACCATGTCTTTATGTAGGATATCCTACGGAGCTATTTTAATTAACCATCATCTGCCTTCATCTTGTTTTGTCAACATCCAATGATCGATGTAATTCAAAGCGAGAGTTGTAAAAGGTTAGATCATTTCCTTAAGGATGATACTGTTAATTAGTACAACATTCCAGAACAACGCCATCTATCGAGCTGTTGAAAAACTGTCCCAATTAATATTGAGCCAGAGGCCAACTAACATCCGAAAAAGAAGGAGCTCTCCAGGGTTAGCGATTCCCACTCGCAAAGCTATGCGGCTACGCGGTAATATGTTTTCAGTCATAATGTTTTATTACTTCTAACATCCTCCTAGAAGAAATAATCTAACTTTCTGTTTATTTAATATCTCCATGTTTTAATTATCTTTAATATTTCCCTGTAAATCCTTTGTAAATATTCCCCTTTAACTCTAAATAAATCCTTTTATTTTTTCTAAAGAAGTCTCTTCATCCTTCGTTTGCATTATTTTAATCTTGGTTTAGAAACTAACCCGTAAAAATTAAAAACCCCTTGACATCACGCCACTAAAATCTCGCTATCTGAAGGGTCTAATTTTTTTTAGAAGGTTTCGTTAGACTCCCACATTTATAAGCTTATTAATAAAAGAAGACTAAATAAAAATGGTAAATATATATACCATACAAATAAAATAATGAAACATAACTGGAACAAATTTTTTATGAAGCGTACGAGCGTCATTACATTACATTTTTTCAATATAATCCCCAGCAAAGTTTTACGCCTTTTGACAGATGTCAGAAATCCATAGGATATCGTTGGCAAAGTATTGTTTGTTCCTGCCAGCTAAAGAGAACTCTACTTCTTGGCTTGGAAACGGCAGGTCAAGAAATTGGATGCAAGGAAGAAGTTCTTTCAATTCAGCAATTTCAGTTTATTTTAGGAAAGAGGCCGTAATCACAAGGACTCATCTCAAGTGAGTACAGAGGGTGCTCAATATCAACTGAGATCTTGTGCAGCCTGACAACGAGCATTGTAATGCAACGGGATATGGAGGTTGTCCCACAATAACCGTGAACGTTTGTCGCTCATAGGTGGCCTAAAAGGTGCTGTCTAAATTAGCAAAAGCAGTCTGTATTAATAGTCTCTGCTTGGGGCACAACACAAGACCCTCTCCTAATTTGTCGCCAATAACATTGACCTGGCGAATAGATCTAGCATCTATTTAGTAACTATTAAAATATCTCTAAAATTCTCTTCCTTATAATCGGTTAAGTATACAGGAAAATAATATTATAAAATTGTAACAATATTTGAGATTATTTTTAAATAATGGTCTTTTTTTTCTTAAAATATATAATTATAAATATGTTTTCACTTTAAATATTTTTTTATTATTCTCTGGATATTAAGTATTTAATTGTGGTTGATACATAAAAAAGATATAACCAGGGAAAAAACAATAAAAACATAACTTGTACGCGTTCTATATATTGTATACAAGTATACTATATACTCATACAAGTATATATATACGTTTCATGCAAGTATATATGTAATGATTTTTTAAAATTTTTAATTTCAATCCTAATTTATTTCCAAAGCCCTATCTTAATTTATCCCATAGTAATATCATTCTAAAATATTCTCTTATTTCCTGATCCATTCCACTCGCTCAAGTTAATTAATTCAACAGAAGCTGTGTAAAATTGCTGAAACAGCTAAACGCCTGTTACTTTCTCACACTCCGTGGAAATTGCTGACCTAAACAAAATACTTTTAAAAAGATCCCTGTGTTTCCCTTGCCTCTTATGCGTGAGTCATGGAAATCCTCATTGAAATCTACTTTTAGAAGCTCTATAAAAAATATTTTCCCTATCAAAGTCTTGGTATTTAAGACCAGGGATAAGGATTTCCCGTCCCTTTTGTACACTTAGCTTTCGTGAATTCCGTGTTGTGTCGTTCTGTGTTGTGCTCGTCGCTTTCGCTTGTAAATAATGCCTGCTCCCGTGATGGAATAAAATTAACTGCAAAATTCAACCTGTCTACTCTACATGATTTCGACCACGACTCTGCTATATGCTGCTTCATCATTAAATATCTTTCATTATATATATATGTACTATATATACTTGTATGAAAGGAAAAGAGTGTGATATTTACTCAGATTTGAACAAATATACAATCGATCGATCAATCAATTTGATTTCATTTAAAACATAATGTAAATTAAACATAAATATTGACAAATAAAGTATAGGTGAAAGTATGTAATTGCATTATGATTAAAAAAGGAAAATTAACTTTAAGAATAATTCTCGAGAGAAAAAAGGTTATAAAAAATAATATAGTTTACAAAGAAATTATATACATAAAAAAATTGCCATAAGAAGCCAAATATGGCAACCATATTCGTCCATATACTTTTTGAGTTTGTTATTACAATGTTGCTTTTTATTTATTTTATTCGTTTCATTAAGTCATTCATCCACTTAACACCCAGCGAGAGAGAGAGAACGAATAATGATAACCAACATGTAGCAGGAAATGAAAACACGGTTGCTCTTTTCAAGGTCTTCCTCTGTTCTCTTTGATAGCCCTTATTCAAAGCGGTTATGGATTACATACTCTATAAACGACCACCTAAAGTCTCTCTAATTGCAGACTATTTTGTCTCGCTCAGTTCTGGTTTCTTTTTCTTTATCGCAAGGGTATATTTTCTCACAAAACGGAAGGAAGTAAGGCTATCTCTTCTGCAATAGTTTTGTTGATCTCATGAAAAATGATTTACGTTATTATTATTAAGATACTATTATTAAGATACTATTGAGATTATTTTTTTCGTTTATCTCTTTTCAAGGAATTGGACGGTTTTTATATTATTTCTGAAGATCAAGGGATGATACTATTTCATTATTTTTCGATCTCCTCGTAAAGATTCTCGTGATCGTTTTCATGGTTCGAAATTAATGCCAAATAATTGTTTTTGTTTTGGTCCATAACAATGCTTTCGTTTAAATGTATCATCTAAAAACAAAATAATTAATTTTTCATGACTCATAGGAACATGGAACCCGAAAAAAAAATTAGTTTCCCTTATTTCCAACAAATTTTTCAATTTTTGTGGTAAATAGATGCAAACTGCTCAGAAACGTACATTTTAAAAATATTTTTCAGTCTGAAAAGTTTCAAATTTAAATATTTTAAAAAAAATTTAAAATATTAATCCTTTTTTAAAAAGAAAAATGCTTCTTTTTTTACAATTTTCAATATGTTCCCCTAATTTTTTTAAATGAACTTACACTGTATTTAACAGAATTAGGAATCCGATTTTTGAAATCTATATTAGTTTCTAAGGCAAAAAAAGTTGATCAAATTTTTGAAATGTTTTAGAAAATGATATTTTTTTACTTTGAACATTTTTAGAAAAAATTCAATGGAAATTTTTTCAAATCCTTTCCTAATTCTTTTAACCACTTGACATGCGAACTTATTTAACTTCCCAATTAGAGGACACATCCAATATTAAGCAGTTATTGCTAATCCCTATTATTTAATCCCTATAATAATGTAACGAGCTATAACATATTGAATAGTTTCTAAGTTATTCTTGTATTTTAAATTACTGAATACTTTCACTTAATTGCAGATTTAAAATTAAGAGTTCAATAATTCGATGCGCGTGTAAGAGACGTCATTGTATTCGAAGTGGTTAAAAATACATTTAAGAATGGTTAGAGAGCATTTCATGCAGTTATAATAAAATGTGATTGACTGTTAACATTTCGAAGCAAACACGATTTTGGAAAAAAAGCAAACCGAAATAAACAGCTTTAAAGTTTTCAACACTGAAAAATTATCATAAAAACAGCTCAATCTGGGTTTTTTCAAATTGCAATAAACGTGGCATTTATAAGTCTTACATACCAATTTTATCAATACCAGCGGGTGACCGAGCTCCACTCGGAGAAAACAGGTATCGAAGCTAACTCGAATATTTAAATTTTCAATTGTGATTTATCAAAACAATACATGCCGTATTTAGTAAAAATATCAAAGTTATCCTTATTTTTTTCTGATGAATGTTGAAATGTCGGAAATGTGGGGCGATTTTAGACTTGGCAACCATTCCTCGTATTATAGCATAAGATAAAATTAAAACTTAAGCTCCAAGCATGCGTTACGAGTAAA
>JAOUZG010029590.1:1697281-1715962 GCA_026289955.1 Argiope argentata
ATATATCCGTTCCATTCAAATTTAGTTTTCTCAGAAACTGTAATAAAAATAAAGTTCTTAAGGATATGAATGAGATAAAAAGAAAGCTGGATGGAATAACGAATTTTTATAGGAGTGAATTTCTGAGCTTAGACCATAGAAGCAAAGAAATTTTTTACTCGAACTTTTTGAAATATGGACGAAACTTTCGAAACTTTCTTTTCTCACTCGAACTTTCTGAAAGAAATGGACGAAAGAAAAGCTCATATTTTTTTAATTAATTGGTAAAGTTAAGAGAAGCTAATACTAATACGGAACTGCTTAAAACTAATTTGTTATAAAAATAACTGTTTATGGACATCAGTGATATCTGAAAATTGCCTGTACTTACTTTTATATTAAAACAAACTGTAAAACGGCATTTTACTTACTTTAATTAATCAGTTTTGATAGTGAAACTGTTCTGTTCTAATTAAATAGACTTCTCGGAGGTACTTTATATTCTTTCCTGCCATTTTTGATTAATAATAAGCAATTAATAAAGATATTTATTTAAATATAATCAGAATTGGATTTTTATCCTAAATATACAGCAATTTTGGTATTATAAAATAAGATATTGCCAAGCGAGAGTAATCAAATTATTAGATTTTATTTCACACACTACCGGTCAATTTTTATTTTTTTCTTCAGCCGGTAATAATTTTGTTAACATATAATCGTTGTTTACTGTTAATTTGTTTTCTCATTTCTTATTTATGTCAAGAATTCTGGATTCAAATTCAAATTATTGCTTTATTGTATTAGTACGAGATTATTATTATTAAATAAGTTTTGACATTTGAATAAGAATCTCGGATGTATACTAAATTGTATCAACGGAACTGCTTTGTAACTGTTAACTGACTGAAACTTCAATTTATTTTTGTGTTATTTTTCAAATGTTTTATGAATATTAAACTGTATAGAATGCTCCATCTTCTATCACAACTTCTCTTCATTGGAACTCCCGAATATGTACTAAAGTGCACCAGTGGAACTGCCTTTAACTGTTAACTGAGGGAAACTCCAATTTGTTTTTTTGTGCATGTGTTTTCTTGTTTATTGACAAAATTTTTTAGAAATTATCTTCTGGAAACAGGGGATAAAAGCCATTGTAGATATAAATCCCAATACCTTATATCTTTCAAGTTTCAAATATAAAACTGAAGGTATTAAATATTTTACTTCACAATTTGATATTTATTAATTAACGGAGGAAGAGCCAACACTCGTTAAATGTAGCACCAAAACGTGCCCAATTAGAACTGTGCTTTTTACTTACGTGAAGAAACAAGCTTTTCTTTACGCTGTTTATACAAAGTTTAAGTTACGGAAATTGTATTTTCCACAAAGAAAATAAGGTCTGTTTTTCACTGCTAATTAATAAAATCTCGCAATTTAAATAAAGAATATTGCTATTATTTCATTAGGTGCTTTTCTGTTAGTCGGGGGCCAGCGAAAAATTGGCAAAGAAATTAGGCGGAATTCTACATTATTTGGTGATGTTTCTCTGGCGCCTAGCTAACGAAAAAATACTCTTTATTGATTTTTTAATTGATTAATATCTGGAATTAATATAAATTCAATGAGATAAAGCCATGAAAATATTTTTAAAAAAATTGAATTGTAAGATAAATTATATGATAAATAACAATGACATGAAATGAGGACAGAAAGTTTATTTTCACCAAATATTCTTTAAAATAGTTTTTACACTTGAGAATGCATGACTCTATGCTTTAAAAACATCCATCTTCTTGTCAGTAACTTTAGTTGGTGATAAATTGCAAAACGTATATTTTGGAGATAGTATATATTTATCAATTTTTGTCAGTTGCTCAACTTGTCTACAATCTCTACTATAAGAAAATCGATACTTTTCTGTTAATCGGGGGCCAGCGAAAAATCGCCAAATAAGTTTGGCGTAATTCTACATTATTTGGCGATTTTTCACTCTCACCTGACTAACGGAAAAGTCCCAGAAATGAGTTCTTGGTTCTCGATGGTTCCATTGGCGCCATTTCATAAAATAATTGAAGCTGATTATGAAATAGTTAAATAGTTTATGGTAACAACTTACCTTTATCACGTTTGTTTTTAAGATTTTTTAAAGTTTCAGATATTAGGAACAGTTTAGTTCTCAAATTAGATAGCAGCTTGGTTTTATCAGATTTGTTTCGCAATTAATTGGCTTATTCAACTGCTTTACGATTTCATTTTATTGACTTATCTCAACGTTCATGTTAAACATTTATTTAAAATCAAAAATGGCCAAAAGGTTTTACAATTTTTGTCACTGTTCTTAAAATTCTTTCTTTTTCGAATTCTTTTTTTTTTTTATAATCAAGACATTGACATTTATTCTTTTGAAAATAAAATGAAAAATTACATATCTTTCTGTTTCAGTTTATGATAATTATCTAAAATTTACATTTATAGAGATTAAATAAAAATCGACAAAAAATATCTTGCTGTGGCATCGAAGAATTTAATAGAGGCTCGAAAATTTTTATTGGCTGAAGGTTCCAAAAAGGTTCAGCGGGTGATAATTCTTTGATATTTTTCTAATATTTTATGCATCAGGAAATATTATCCAATTTAGAATTAGTTTGAAAAATAAAATTTTCAAAACAAAACAGAATTTACAAATATGCGGTGTTATGACATACAGTTTTTTAAGCAGTCTTAGTACAAATTAATATTCTGCCCTTTGTTAGATAATTATGGTGGGATCAATCTTTATAGATGAATGTGTAGAAGACTGAATGCATATCTCGTAGTGCAGTTTTATGTTATAATGTTTTAATCATGGATATGTAATAGCCACTGATGTTCCATGAACTATTCAATCATACTTGATCATTGTTTTCCACTTTCGTCGTCAATTGACAAATAGATTACTGATAATTTAACACATTTGCAGGAATGTATGGTAATAGCGTAAGTAGGCGCAACATGCTCAGCCTTCGTGTTGAGGTATAGTCAACACATAAAAAATACTCAGAATTGAATATTAAATATATTGAATGCTGTAGCAATTATAGCTAAACTCCTGAAGTAAGCAATAGTGAATAATTTTTAAGGTCTTCTAGTTTTAAAACACTTTCGAATATACTCGTTTAGTTTGATGCTTGGCTTTCTTATTGTAAAACACCTTTTTTATTAAATCAGAGAAATCTTTTTTCAATAATCCTTAATAAGGAAGGACCTTAAATAAAAAAGTATATTCTGCAAAACCTTCAAAATATCGAAAATGAATTATTTATCTATTTTTTTTTCAGATGGTTTAAATTTCGAAAGTATGTTATTGAATTAGGTGGAGTTTAATTACTTTGTTTTTCTAATTAAAACATAAATTTTATGAGATGTTAAAAAATTTAAGTCGCATAGAACTGTAAACATAATGTAAGATGTTGCTGTTTCTTATGGCACTTGCCATGTACAAGCTCGCTGAGGTCAAGGATTTAAGCCTAATCAGCGTCTCTTGTTTTGTAGTAGCGCCAATTAGGGCCAAGAATGCGACTTTTGCTACTCGCTCACCACATTCGCTTTCACAGCCACTTTTTGCAGGGGGGGGGGGGAAGCACATTCAAACACCTTACGGAGAGAACACAGAAAAACAATCATGCCCAAACTGAGACTCGAACCCGGGACGACCAGATATAGTGTAAGATTTTTAAATCGTGTGAAAAACATATCCAGATTTGAAGGTTAAATATACTTTGTAACCAAAGTCATTAACAGTAAGATACGAACAAAGGATTCAATCTAAAATTTATATAACGAAGTATTCCGCCGAACTAGATGGTCACGTTAGATCAAGATGGCTAACGTTATATTAAAACAAAATAAATTAATATTTTTTCATCGAAACATAAATGACTTCAGAATGCAGCTTGTTCCCTCAGAATGTCAGTTTTCTTGTCTGTTAAACTATTCAAATTGATTGCATTTATTTAAAAAATAATCTAATTATTTGATAAAGCTATAATTTTTTTGGAAAGAATCTATAATAAATTACTTCTCTAGGAAATTAAAAAGTGCATAGATTATGAAATAGAATGTGAAGTGTAAAAATCCTACTAAGTCCGAAGAAAACGTTTTTTTTTAAAATAAAAGTTGTGTAGCAATATTGGTGAAAGCAAGCGACTGAATGATCCGACAAAACAATGAATTTAGTTTGAATTTCACTATAGCAATAAACTTTGCTTCAGATTGTAATAAAACAAAATTTTAAAGACATTATAAAAAAGCAAGGGAAATTAGACAAAAATGAAACATGCATCATTTTTTTAAAAAAGTTAGTGTATAAAAATGCCTTGAATAGTTACCGGAAGGCATCACAGTAAAAGATTTACAACTTGCTGCTTTTTTCTAATTATGTTTTTGAATTAACTTTCAGGCTCAATCGAGTATTCATACTAGACTCAGAATAATACACTCAAAAGAAATTTATTTGTCCTTTTAAATGTAGGCAAGATGACATGATAGCTACAAAACTGAAACGCTTGATAGATAAAGCGTAATACGCAGTTTTAGCTTGTAGAATGGCGATCTGCATCAAATACAAAACGAGATTCTTCTAAGGATCACCAGTGTATAGGTTCATACATTCGCAATCATGCAAACACGGTAATTAAAAAATGCAACGATTTAAACAAGTAACACTTGATGCGGAATTTTTTATTAAAACATGTTCCATGTAATTTTTTTGCTCAATCAGTAAAAAAAAAAGTCATTAAAAGTATTCTCTTCCCCCACCCCTCTATGTTCTTCTACATAGCGCAAAACAGTAATGAGGAGGACGATAATGGGGAGGGGGTGCTAGCTCAGATGTCGTTCGCGTCATCTGACCGCGGTTTAAAATTACGAGGTCCGTCCCAAAATAGCCCTATTGTTACCTTAAAATGGGATGTTAATATAACTAAACTAACTAATTAAAAATAAAAAAAATGAATGCTTATAATTTGCTCGAATTCTATAATTTTAAAACGGAGGTTGGGGGATAAAGATATTCATAAGAGTGAATGGGAAAATGTTATGAGAAGATGCTCCTGTTAATTCAGATTTTGTGCTTCCTTTTAAAAACTGAAAAGAAAAAATGGCAGCCTTAAATCTTACTAATTGCAACTTATTGCATCATGTATAATGCAGTAATAAACAAAAACAAATTCTTTAAAATTTTATTATTTTTGTGACTTTAATGAAAAGAAAATTCTTTAAAATTAATGTTGCTTTAGTTTTTTTATAAGGTATGCAACATAATTGTCTCTACTAAAATATTTTAGATCTGATTCTCACTGTAAAATTACGCCCAGATAATATTTGTTTACATTTCAGTAGCTCATTTTATTAAAACCTACAAAAGTAAACGCAAAGAATTAGCGATTATGTCTTCCTATGATTATAAATTCCATCTTTAACTTTTTAATTCTAATGAAAAGTCTAATTCTCTTTGAGATTAGAAATATTTCCTTTTCTGGGTCATTTGTCAGTGTAATCGCATTGAGTGCCTCCCGAAAAACAATCTCTCTCCTCCTCTACCAATGAAGAAATCTTTTATAAAAATAAATAAATCGCTTATAATAATAATAGAAAGAAAAAAAAGAGCATCAGATTTGAGCCCCATCCAAATCTTAAATCCTCATAAGAGCCTTAAACTTCTAGAGTGTTGGTGAGAAATTATTCCATTTGATTAAAAGCAGAAGGACGGAAAAGAAAAAAAAAGCAAACAAAATAAGGGACCGCGGGTTTGGAATGTCCGAAAAGCAGCAGCAGCTGCAGCTGGGCAAGAAAAAGAAGAAAATCAGCGTTTTGATGACGTCGCTTAATGACGTCATTTATCGCGAGGCATGCCGGTCGAGATTCCAGAGCAGCGGGTGTGTTATTAAAAAAAACGGCGTCGTCCGATCATTAAGCAGGGATTAAAAGGGATCTGCGGAGTTATTGGAATGCTTGCGGTGGGCTGCATTCCTCCGAGCCATTACCGTCGGCAGGGAATGAGCCAGTAAGTAATAACAGGCTTGATTGTGTTGATGCAGCCAGTCGGCCGGACGTCGGGTGCAGGGGTTGCTCTCGAGCCTTCCACGCCGTCGCCAAGGAAACCCCTTCCTCCTGTGGGTGCAAAACATCATCTGTCCCAGAATCAATCGTAGAAAACAATAATGGGAACGAGCAGTAAAGTCTTGATTGAATGAATGTTTATCTTAGGACGATTAATGAAAGGATTTGGGGATGCTCGGAGAGATCGAGCTCTTTGGAACAACATAAAAAAAGCTCTAAAGGCAAACATTGCCAAATGAGAATGTAGCGCATTTCAACCAAAATGAATGAAAAATGCAATAATTTTTCTCAGAAAATACAATAATCGATGAGTAGTACTTTTCTTTTCTGGAATCAATCGTAGAAAACAATAATGAGAGCGAGAAGTAAAATTTCGATTGAATGAATGGTTATCTAGAACGATTAATGAAAATATTTGGGGATGGTTGAAGGGGTCGAGCTCTTTGTAAGAACATAAAAAAAAAACAGCTTGAAAGACAAACATTGCCAAATGAGAATGTAGCGCATTTCAACCAAAATGAATGAAAAAATGCAATAATTTTTCTCACAAAATACAATAATCGATGAGTAGTACTTTTCTTTTCTGGAATCAATCGTAGAAAACAATAATGAAAGCGAGAAGTAAAATCTCTATTGAATGAATGCTTATCCTGAACGATTAATGAAAAGATTTGGGGATGACCCAAGGGGTCGAGCTCTTTGTAACAACATTAAAAAAACAGCTTGAAAGAAAACATTTCCAAATCAAAATGTAGCTAATTTCAACCAAATTAAATGAAAAAATGCAATAATTTTTCTCATAAAATACAATAATCGATGAGTAGTACTTTTCTTTTCCGGAATCAATCGTAGAAAACAATAATGAAAGCGAGAAGTAAAGTGATTGAATGAATGTTCAACTTGGACGGTTAATGAAACGACTTTGGAATTTTCTTCGTACCAGATAAAAAGGTGGGGAGGAACAACACGAAATACAGATATTTGTTAAATGAAAAAACAACGGATTTCAACAAAAATGAATGAAAAATGAAATAATTTTTCTAATAAAATCCCATAATCGATGGGTAATACTTTTCTGACCTACTATCAATCAAAACAATAATGAGACCGAGAAGTTGAGTTTTAATTGCACGATTAATGAAAACATTTGGGGATTGTCGAAGGGCCAAAAAGAAAGAAAAGAAATGGTAAGAAAGAAAGATGATGCTAAATGAAAAGGCATCATTTCAAACAAAATTAATGAAAAATGAAATATTTTTTCTCATAAAATTCAACGATCATTGGATAATAATTTGCTTGCGGTGATATATTAGCCAATGTCAGATGTTAATGGGAGGCTAAGAATGATCTTTTTGGCAATGGAGGATCCATTGAGCTTTTCTTCACATCTTTTACATTTATCTAAAGAAGAGTAAGATGCTAAACAATTTTCGTTTTAGATATAGTCATACCATTTTAATATTAATGAATGTTATTCAAAATCAAACAAATCAATTAACATTGAATTCATCAAACTCAAGTTCAGAATTATTTATATAACTAGGCGCTAAGATATAACATGCAACTATTTTCATATCTAATTATCTCTCTCTGGAGCTTCTGGTCTGGAAAGTTTTTGAGAAAACAGATAATAAACAATTTCAAATGCAAATGAAGTAATGATTTGGATCTATTTTAACTTTTATTTTACAGATTCGAAAAAAGATCCATTAATATGCTGTTACACATATCTATACAGACTATTATTGTCATTAGAAGATAAAATATGAAATATTTCAGAGACTCAGAATTTGTGACCGAAACAGTTAATGAAAAACAGATAACACATAATCAAAATTGTCTATATCACTAAAACTTCATTCTGTAGAATTGATGACACAGAATGCTTTCTTGAAAAGAAGTGACAAAATGTTTGGGGAGACCAAATGTATAGTAAACTGCATGTTTTTCAGCTATCACCTTTGATAGAAACTTGCAGCTCTCATGCAGTCCGATTCGAAATATTCACAAATTTAATACAAGGAAAGGGAAGAATATAGGACCTCTTAAGTAGAGCGAACTGTTTCGCTAGTTATTTTGATGTAGACAAGCTGGAAAACATGAAAAGAAAATTTCAGAGAAGTGATGACAATTTCACCAAGTATTCAAAATTTAATTGTGATAGAGTTAAAATTATCAAAAGTTTTCACTGATTTTACAACAATGGAATAGCAATGCCATATGCATTACGAATACTATAACGGTAAACGATACCGAATAACACTCGGTCTTCGGACATACTAAATATTTGGGACTCCGCGATAATCAAGATGGAAATTACGATAGAATCCTAAGGTTTATCATTGGCCACGGTACATAATCTCCCATATTAAACTCATCTCATCATCGGTAGGGACTAGCCAATCCTTCACCATTTTTGTAACCATCATTGCGGCCAGAACCAACCACCATTCTGGAAGCTTTTCATTAAGAATAGAAAATCAGATCTAATCATCTTTAATTCTATATTATAACATATTTTAAATGGATGTCTATTTTTCACGGTCGCTTTACATATACGAGTATTTATAGAATAAAAATGCATAATTTGTACTTTTTCATATCTCTAAACCAGGGGTTCTCAAACTTTTATACATTGCGACCCCCTTTTTAGACTGAGTATTTTGGCGACCCTCCAAAGTTTTAACTCTATCTAAAGTTTATACAGAGATTTTGAAAATTTTACACGTACTCAAGAGTTTGTAGTGTATTTATCGGGTATTGGTGCCACATGCCTTGACACTTCATCTCTCTCCTTACTAGTATCATCTCATCTCGAAGCTTTGATTGAACAGTTTAAAGATTACATTCCAATTAAAGATATTAGTGGGGTTGTGTGGATAGTCAATTCGTTCAGTGAGCAAGCTATAGCAAAAGCTGAGCTAAGTGCCCTTCATCATGATCAACTGATAGAGATTTCAAGTGATCATTCAGCTAAGGTAACTTTTAACAAAGCTTATAGCGACAAATTTTGGGTACGTATTAAAAAAGAATTCCCAAAACTGTACACAACAGCATTAAAAGCTTTGAGGCCCTTTTCAACATATTACAACTGTGAACAAGGATTTTCTATAATGATAAATTTAAAAACAGAATAAAGCAATCGTTAGACACTAGAAAATGACATTGTTTTGTGTGTTACAAAGCTCATTCCAGACATAAAAAAGTTGGTTAATTCCAAACAAGCTCATGTATTAATTTTCTTTAAACTTTTATTCCACAGCTCGTGACCCACCTTTTGAGAACTCCTTCTCTAAATAATCCATTCAATACTGTGATTGCTGGATTTCTTGAGGCAATATGTCTAATGATAGCCAATGAAATGGCAAATGTTTAATATAAATTTTGCTAACGACGGGGCACTCTTGTCGACAATCCATTCACAGATAACGTGTTCAGCGAGGAAAACAATGATCGCACTTATTCTTCCTGGCATTTCTCCCATGCATATGTTCGAATATTTTTGGACTATCCAAAAATCCAACCTTCTTTTGTAGAAAGATGTGAGATTCTTGCCAGGGAGCCTTCTGCAATTCTTTTCTTGTATTTCAAGCAATGAATTTTTCTTTCACATTCATATTTTCTTTTTAAAAAATCCCTTAAAATCTCTTAGACTGTTGTCGTCTTGAACATTGTGTGGTCATTCGGCAGCCATTAATCATTTTCGGGAAGGGGGTGGTCATTCCTGAGTGCTATACTGCGAGCATCTTAGGGGGGGGAAGCGGGCAAAAGACGTATTTTCAATTAGGTTTTATTTTGAAGAAACAAAAATGATAGATTATATTAGATTTGATTGATAGGCAACCTACATAAAGAAATGTGTAAAAAGCAAAATTTGAATGATAAGTTCCGGATTTAGATTGACTATGAATGAGTGAACGTTTGCTAAAGTGGTAATGAGTTTCATCTGAGTAATCAAAGTAAGGGAGCTTGGAGCTAATTGTAACAATATTTAGAAAACTGTTTATATAGTTAAAATTATTAAAGATTTATCAATGGTATCTGTTTATTTTATAATGTAACTAATGTAACTTATACGCAAAAAAAAATCTACAGTTTTAATGATTTTAGCAGAAAAGTTATTGTTTAAAAACAATTCAACTGTTACAACTTGACCCGCTTTTAGGGTAAATTGTAACAATACAAAAAAAAAAACAATAATTAAAATATTTTCCGTTTATATTCTTTTATTATTTAAAATGGAAAAGACATATGCTAATTATTATTATTTGGCATAGTAACAATGAATGATATTAAGTTGTTTATATATAAAAAAAGATAAAAATTATTTAATCAAAATAAAAATCAATCTTTAACCGAATTCTAATAGAAGCAAACAAATGACTGATCATTTGATATCTTAGAGATATGAAAATTAACTGTTATATCCATTCTCCATCATCAGAATTAATCGGCCATTTTATTTTTATGCCAGGAAAAAGACATATTCTAAGTGCCAATATTTAACAGCATTCTGATAATCCAACTGCCCTACTCTTAATGGAAGCAATCCGTAGTAAGTAGCCGCATTTAAGCATCTTACATTTACGAAAACAAGATGTTTTATCTTTTTTTTATAGATGTAAATCCTTATCTTAATTTTGAATATCCAAAAGAAAGAGGAATGCTTTGCTTTTTTCTTTCTAATATATTTAAGCAGAGACGGGTAACAAATATTGAAAAACTCAGCTGCATTTTTAGTAATATTTTTTCTAAGACTTTGATTGTAGCTAACTCACATACAATTTGATTTTTTGAAGTCCGTTCAGATTTTCTTTTATAGTTTCTCATTCTTAAGCAAGAAAACAAATGGATAGAATCGTTCAGATTAATAATTGTTTCCGTAGTCACTTTTATTTCTAACATTATTCTCTTAAATGTGTGATGTAACTACGTGCTTTGCTGAGGTGCATTTTCATGTGATTGGATAATATCTGCTTGATCTGTACGATTATGCTTATTTCCTTTTCACTCTGTCATCTTTTTGTAAATAAGAATTTATATTTCTTTCTTTCAATCAACAATTGCTCATGAATTACTTTAACGAAAATGAAGTAATTGGCATGATATCAGTTAATTCTGGAAGTCTTATCTACAAAAATCGAAACACGATGAAAATAAGTGTCGCAACTTACTCTCAAATTTTGTTACATTCTTCCTCATCTTATCGTTTAGGACTTTTATATTGAGTTAAAAATTAATATTTCATTTCTTAAAAATATTAAAACTATATTAAATAATCTGATGCATAAATAAAATATAGAAAGTAAAAAATATTTTTTACAATTATTAATTTATCTTAAAACAAAATTTACGAAATATTTTTTTCCCATTAACGAGCTAAAATAGAGTAATTTTACACTATCTCTCACTATCCTTTCGGGAGACTCTACATATGCTTATTTATTAGGTTCAGTCATAAAACATGTATTTCTTATCAAAAAGAGTAAAACTCTCGGCTTAAAATGCTTGTTGTAGCTTAGCCCTGTTAACAACTAGTCCCCAGCTCCCTTGACTCGTAATTTATCAAAATAGCTATTGTGGGCTGATACGAAATTTGGATATTCTTTTTCCATTTAAGATTGCCAGTGTGCATGGCGATTGAAAATGTGATGCAAGATTTTTTTATATATAATACATAACCTGACCTTTGAAATGAATCTCTGTCTTCTTTTGGCAGTTTGTATGTTATTGCTATCATAAATGGTAAGAGTTCTCAGTGTTGTCGGGTTTCTTATCTTTTTACATTCAAACAGTGAAAGAGGTCGCGAGGAGATGAGTAAAATTATCTGCCGATTGATATTGACAGGCACTACTTTATCAAAAGGATAAAAAATTATAACAATTAATGGCTCCTTATTTGTACCATTCTGTACACACAATGAAAAATTTAGTAACACAGTCTATACTTAAGGAAGTATATCAATCAGTAAATAATTCAGTGAAGACAAAGAAAAGCAGTTACAAAGATTAATTTTATGAGAGGTATGTAATACATTCACGTATCAAAACCCCAAATTTGTTTGGCAGAATATATATTATGTTCGAAAAAAATATTAAGAAATATTAAGAAGTTTTTAATGATGAAAAATTTACAAGCTTGAACATATTTTTTAATATAGTAAATCTCTATAAGAGTTTTAATGAACTTAAGTTTTTATTTTTTATAGGCATTGATAATTTTATCTATTTTATGTATTTTTTTATTTAACTTCATTTGCTTTATGTTTGTAGAGACAAAATTTCGAATTTATTTTTCATCTCATCTTCTTGCATGCTATAGTTTCGAAATTTATAACGTTTATGCCTTCTCGGTAAAAAAATACAGCATTCAAATGTTTGTCGAGTATAGTTATAAGCGATTAAAATAATTAAATTAATTTCAATACAATTATGTATACCTTTTATTGAATTTAAAAATAAGTGCTTTTCAAAGGAACAAAATATTTAATATAGAAAGCTAAAAAGAAAATTTTAAACGTAAAAATTATTAAAATGAAAATTTTCTATTTTTGATAAGCTAAGAAATTATGATTAATAAACTTTTTTCATTAACTTTATCTTCAGTGCACTATTTTTATTAAATTTATTTTTGATTATTTATTTAATTATACAATTTATTTATTTCAAGCAAAAAAAAAAAAAGACTTTCATACAGATGATATTTCAAGATGTTGTTTCTTTTATCAATAGACTTTTTATCTATATTAAACAGTTTGATAAAAGAAACTAACTATTGAAAAAAATTATGAAAATAAGGTGTGTGTTTTTATTTATCTACATTATTTACTCCCCTTCAACGTCACACTCTTATGTGGTCTCTGCGCAAGGCTCTTATAGACACTTTTTGTTTCTGTCCCTCTTCCTTTAAATCAACTCCAAAAATGTTTACTTACGTAAAACGTTCTTCAACGAGTGTTTTTGAAGAGTTGAAAGAGAGTTCATTGGCGTAGTTTGGAATGGATGATTGCTATATTGTTAATATCGATAACTCGTTATCATTAGAGAGTTCTCCCAACTATAAGAAATGATTGTGGTAGCGAGGTAAAAGGAAACGCATAAAACAATAGAGAAAAAAATTGGAAATAGAATCCATAGGATTTGATATTTCTGAAATCTTAGCAGATTCGGCCAATTTGGTGATTGATCGACCCCAGAAATTGAATCGAAAAAGTATTCGTGATAATCTAGTTTAAACTTGAGTTTATGAATAGTGCATACATTGGATTTGAGTCACTTCCTTAGACTAATTGTCTGGTGAATCACAATTCATGTAATACTGTGGGAAATAAATCAGTTTGAAAATGAAAATTTAATAAAGTAAGAACAAACGTCACCGATTTGTATACCAAATAAAAAGTTGCCTTTGTTACTTATGCCACTTGCCATGGGCAAGCCCCCGCTGACTATATCGGCAGATTTTAAGCCGAAAGAAGCGCCTCTTGTTTCAAGTAGCGCCAATTAGGGCCAAGAGTACGACTTAGCTTCACACTCACCACAGTCTCTTGCACAGCCCCTTTTCACATAGGGGCACAGTCACACATCTCACAGCTAGCACACAGAAGAACAACCATGCCCAAACCGAGACTCGAACTCCCAGAACACTAGGAAGACGCGCTTCCTCTGTACCAGAAAGCTGACAAACAAAAAGGGAATACATCAATGTAGTAGAAATTAATATACAAATAAATAAATAAATAAAGAGTTGTGTATGATTGAAAATAATTAGAGTACATGAATTCGGTTTCGAATTTCTTGTATAAATGCTGTAAATGTGGGCACTAATATTTCATCACATATTTTACGCTTAAAAAAATGTTATGGGAATTTTTCTTGTTGCAACATCCAAAAATTCAAGCTACCGAAAGACGAGTCAACGAGTTTATAGGGACTGATGTTGAAGATTTTGGTTACAATAATTAGTACTAAAACTTCCTCATACAAAATTTTCGTTTCTGATTTTTCAGACTCTCCGTATCATTTCATGCATTATAATAGAAAAAGTGCCATTAAAAGGTATCATCGTGTTCACAGGGACTAAAGAATTTATTTTCAGGTGTTTTTTTAAATACTTTATTACAACGAGGGGGGGAACGCATGAAAACAGGTATCCATATTTAATTACTAAATTTTTGTGTTCGTACTAACGCATAATAAGTGCTACAGGTGGTTATCAAAATTATGGAAACACCTGTGAATTAAAGTAACATTTTTGAATGCGCTTCGGAAGCATTAAAATAATAAAAGTCACCATTTTTTATAAATAGCAATGTATATATTTTGTAAGTACGTATTTGCTTTTTTAAAGTTCTATAATTCTTTGAATTTTTTCAAAAGCGTAAAATGTTGGACCTCTCACATTTTCAAAGATGCCAAATTTTAGGAGCCCCTCTCGCTGAAGCAAGTGTGACCGAAATATTACAACTTTTAAGCATTTCTAGAGCTACGGGGTCTAAAGTCATAACAGCATACACCTAGCATGGTGAAACAAGTCCTGCAAAGCAAAAAAAGAGAACCTCAGCGAAAGGAACCGACGGGTATTGAAGCAGATTGTAATGTTTAAAAAGCGGACAATAGCAGCAAAAGTAAGTGATCGCAGAGGTCAATTCTCTTCTGGATTATCCAGTGTCAGTGATTACAATAAGTAGGCACCTTCATAAACAGAACGTTTATAGCAGAGCAGCAATTCCCAAGCTACCTGTCAACGATTTTAATGGCAAACGTTGTCTATAGTAGTGCCACACTAAAAATCTGGTTGATTGATAAGTGGAAGAAAGTAATATGGTCTGCCGAATCATGTTTCACACTTTTTTCTACAACAGGACGGGCACGCTGTGAAAAATGTCATTTTGAGCACGTGATTATATGAAATGAAATGAACAGGAAATGGGATATTTTTTTTAATAATCAACGAGAGGCAAAGTTTTTTTGGATCGTTTGCAATACCAAAGTGAATCATTCAATGAAACGATTAAAATGAATAAAAATATTATTTAACTCGCACGAGCACGTGGTGCCTGGCCGTTCAAGAAATTATGTTCTGACATGATACATTGAAATATGCATAGCAGATTTCATTTTAATGTTTTATTATAATTTTTATTTATTTACTCTGCAAAACTCACAAGGGTATATTTTTATAAAACGTCTCGGATAAATTACAAAACTGTCTATTAATTCTTTCGTTTATTAAGGAATTTTATGCACAGAAATGTCTGACATTTAGAAAAAAATAATATGCACGGACATTAAAAGGAGAGAACATTTCAAAAAATGTATAAGCTTTTTTTTCTCAAATCGCATTTTTGCACCTTTTAATGAAAAAAAAAGTTACAGTATGAAATTATAGGTTTGTCAAAGGTTTATTTCTATCCTTTTTAGAAGCAAGGCTGTTAAAATTATGTAAATAATTTTAATGCTTTATAAAATAAACAAATATTCTAAATTTATAAAAAATATTGACAAAAATTAAAATTTAATATCAAAGTACAATATATAGAATTTATTTGCAACATAATATGTATATATGAAACATATATTAATGCTATTTTGTGCACGTGATTATGTGAAATGAAATAAATAGGAAATGTGATTTTTTTTTAAACAATCAATGCGAGACAGTGTTTTTTTTTCGGATCGTTTGCCGTACTAAAGGGACTCATTCAATAAGACTATGAAAATGAATAAAAATATAATTTAACTCGCTCGGGGCACGTGGTGCTTGGTCGTTCAAGAAATTTTGTTCTGGGATGATACATTGAAATATGCATAGCAGATTTCATTTTAATCTTTATTATAATTTCAAACAACCAATTCATTTTGGAGAAGATTTGTGTGAAAAAGAAGATTCATAATTTATGATTGAATCTCTTTACATCGAGTTTTTCATCACTTTTTATTTGGCTCAAATAATCGGAACTTTCTTGAATACGCACATGGAAGAATAATACCATTTCTAACTTATAATTGATTTTGGAATAGAGTTGGGAACAAAATTCACGGACTAAATGCACACGAAAGAAACGCCATTATTTCTCTTAATTTGATTGTCTCTGCTTTTCCAATCCTTTCCGTTAGTGTAATGCAATTTTGGAGTTAAAAATCGCGTCAGAGAAGTCGCCAAGTCTGGTTTCCGTCGCCAGCCTCACAATAGAGACCGTCCACAGTGAATTCCGACTGACCTACTAAAACCCAAAAGCCATAAATTCAGGCGTGGACAGGCCGTCGCTTTTATCAAATCTACTTTCCATTCGAAGCCCGAAGATCTGCTTTATTTGCCGAGGTTGCGTTTCCTCGCCCGTTATTAGTCTTCCCCTTTTCATTGCGGCCATATATTTCCCCTTTTTATAAAAGGGTAGGGAAGCGAAGAGTTATTGCATTTCGTCTATTTACTGGATTGGGCAAATTTCTTGGATTTATTATACTTTTTTCATTATTATTAGAATTTTCATCGTTTATTAGATTTATATATTTTTATTTTGGGTATTTTAGTAAATAATTAATTTTTATTCGGGTTCAAAATTCACCCAATGCTCTATGGGATAAGTTAAGATGTCGGGATGATCATCGCATGCGAAACTATTTTAATAACTGAGCGAAGGAATCAGTTATTGTAAACAAAACAAAATGACAAACCCATTAGAATTAAATTATTAAATTAAAGTGATAGGTTTTATAATTTTTAATAATACAATTTAAGAATTAAAATAAATAACTGAAACATTTTAAGCGTAAATATTTCAATTTTAATGTTTATCGGTTTCAAATTCGTGATCTCGAGATATTCATGAAACATCATTTTAGCCATTAAACGAATGAATCCTTTGACGGAAACAAAGAGGGTTCTGATAAGATAGCATATACTAAGTCAATGTCTTTTTTTATTATCAGATGACATGACTTGAGGTTTGGGGGGGGGGCCTTCAAAATCTTTATCGTAATGCTAAAACGACATTTTTTTTTTTTTACAGTAGACGTGCATACATTTTCTTTCCTTTCTATATTGATAAAAAATATCTAAAGAAACTCAACGGAAAGGAAGATAATTTCACAATTAATGATATTCGAGAAATTTCTACGATATAAAAAAACTATGATAAAATATTGAGAAATAAAAAACTTCTCGAAATATCAAAACCATTTGTCCTAAATAAATTTCAATATGATTAGCAAAATCATATGATTTGAATAGCAGATATGGCATACAATGACGATTTTGTAAGAACACGAAAGGGATAACTAAGAGTCATAACAAAATTAAGTGTTGAATATGCTCTTATAATTCTCTTTAGAAACTTAAATAATAAAAATTAAATTAATGTAAGTGCCAAGAATATTTTTTTAATTTCAAAATTTGAATGCTTGTGCATTGTAATGCCCAACCCATTTAGATACGCAAAGGTCGCTGTCATGTTATAATTTTAGATTATAAAAAAATGAAATAAAAGATAGCAACTTTATTAATTTGATATATAATAATACATAAATATAATAAGTATAAAGATGAATTTATAAGCGCAGAATGTTCAGTTCAAGTTGCTTTCTAATCAATAAGATTGCATACAAGGGAGCCTCAAGATAAATTAACGCTTGCGGCTCAAGGTGTCAAAATTCGCCCCTGCACATGATGCAATAAAATTACGTAAATTGTTAATAGTAAAATGCGTTTTATTTTAAATGTATTTAGTATATGTTTTTTAAGCTGTTTTGATTTTGTTTAGTTATTAAACTTCATGCCGTAGATCTGTAGCAGAATCGAATGCGACCATTCATTAAATTCATGTTAATTTCATGTAATTTGAAATTCCATTCATTAAATCATAGTAAATTCATACTAATTTGAAATTCCATAATCTATGCAATAAACCTTTCAATGGGAGCATATATTTAGTTATATATTTTTTTACCATAAGGCGCTATGAATCATAAATTTGGCTATTCTCACAGTTTCTTTCGACTAAATATTAATCAACGTTTGGAATTCGAAGCGTTAATAGAGCACTGTGGATCTGCGATTTGTAATTTTGAAGTTTCTGCGACCGTTGATGTAAGGGTTTGCTGCATCTTCTCTCCATTGTTTCTATTTTTTTATTTAAAAAAATTAATCGCTTTAAAAATAATGCAGCCACAATCAATAGCTGAATTATTCATTCAACAAACAATAAAGAAAAAAGCCACTTAGAAAGAAATACCTCACAAATACTCATATGGATGAATGCCTTGAACAAAGACTGCAGTACCTGCTTCTTTAGAGAGAGATCTAAAAACCAAAAATTGGGGAAAAAAGAAACAGAATTAGATGTTTTTATCTTCGGTAGTGGACGGTATATCATTAGGTGAAAAAAAAAATGCAAATCTGTCAAAGTGACACGGACATTAATTAGAAATGCAAGGCTATAGCTATGATATTTTAGAGAAATTTACATATTTGATTTGACACAATATTTTAATTTAGCTTTTGTTTTTTAAAAATAAAAGTTTCAAACACTTATCTTAATAATTAAACAAGATCAGTAGGTAGAAAAGGAGAGTTCTGGCCCACTTTGACCTCAGTTGACC
>JAOUZG010029590.1:1755962-1767008 GCA_026289955.1 Argiope argentata
GTTGTTATGCGATATCTCATTCACTTGCCAGATATATTGCCAAAATAAGTGCAAATTATAAGTTAAATGAACGACTATTTAATCAAATGTCGGAAATCTGCAGACTTCTTCTACATTCGTCGCATTGAGTTCATAGTCGATTGATCAAAAATTGTCAATAAATTAGCCTATCACCTTTGTCGACTATATTGTCAAAAGTAGTACAAATTATAAGCTGAATGAACGACATTTTAATCAGATGTCTGAAAATCCGCTTCACATATGTCTTCGACATCCATCATTTTCAATTTATAGGTCTATCAAAAATTATCTATAAAAATATAGCATATTATTGATCTACCACCCTATTGAATATTTTGGCAAATATAGTCTAAACAATTTAACCATTACTTGGTTATTTAGATTGTTTACAGTATATTAATTTCAAGGAGGTTTTTAAATAATCATAATCGATCATGCGCAGCTCTCTACAACCATCCTGAAATGGTGAACATTTTTGCCGACGAAACTCTAAATATCTCGCCGACGGGGGGGGGGGGTTAAGAGGCTACCGACTGGGGGGCAATTGCCCCTCTGCTATCATCGCCTCTCTCTTTCTGTATTTTGTATAGAGAAAAGTAAAATATAATCAATAGAATACTAACTAAGCAAAAATTTAAAGCCCAAATTATTTAACTGGATAATAATGTGATCTATTGACTAGATCCAATGTCTATGTTCCTCCTTGGATCGTAAAATACATTCATTCAGATAAATGAAATTCCGCTATGAAGCATTTGACCTGTTCTTTATTTTTGCTCCACAGACCGGGCACCATCAAAAAGGCTGCCGGAGTTGTTTGATATGCGGGCGGATGAAGTTTTTATGTGTTCGTCCCCGAAGATGGAGTGCGTGTGAGGGCAAGCCAAGTAGCAAAACTGATTATCTTTCTGGAAGCAGTGTCCGGCCCAAATAATGGCCGGAATGGCGGTGCTTGAGTGTCTCGTAAAAACACAGCTTCTCATCCGAAACAGCTGTTATGGCCGCTGACGGGCTAACCGCTGGGGACGGCCCGCTCGCGTAGGGTTGGCGGAAAAGGACTAATCTGGCGAAGGAAGACAACCGCCAGATGGTTCCTACCTTTTCTTTGAAATAACTGGATGATGCCCTCATCTAGAAAAGGCTGTTATCTTGTTAAATATAGGGTATAATTATCAGGAAAACTGTAGAAGAAAATCTTATGCATTCTGGCAAAGAATTCAGGAAACAAAGTTATTATATATAATGCACTTTAGATGTAAATATATAGTTTCAATTTTAAAAAAAATACTTGAGGTGGTGATCCACAAATCAAAATTAACCGGCAAAGTCGATTTAAAGGAAGCAAATAGCGATCCTCTAACAGAAAAAAATGTTCAATGCCAAATCCAAAATTGAAATAATGTTAAAAGAAAATATTAGAATATTACGAATCACCAAATATCAATTCATTAAGTTTCGAAATAATGTCCAGCTCTTCCTCGAAGCAAGAATATAATGAATTGGGACACGGAACCGCGATCTAAAAGCATTCTTACCATTGGCTGCTACATGGGCAACAACTGCAACTCCAACTTTTGCTGCAACGCAGCATAAAAAATGTAGGTAGTATTTACCCTTACTATTATTTGTTAGCACAAACACACTACCCCCCCCTGTCCGAGAGGATAATATTGATGCTGGCCACATGCCGAAACGGTGATGCAGATTTCTCTGGACTTTCCTATAGAGAAAGCATAATGAGATAAAAGAGAGTACAAAGATGATTTAAAATATCAACACTAATTACAAATAATTTACTTGAAAATAACGATAGAATGAAAAACACTTTACACTTGATATAGAAGAAAGTTTGAAATTTTGTTTACGTATATAATAAATATTCAATCTTAATCACATGTATGTCATCTTAATCGTTTCTTGAGGTAGTCGTCACGTACTTTGAATATCTTCTCAACCAGGGATGTGTGCTCTTCATATAGCTTCCAAAATAATATAAAATTAATTTTACCTGTATGTGTTTCATTGAGATTTGTTGTAGACTCGGTATCCGAATCTCTTTTGCACCCAGCTGAGGAAACTGAAGAAATAGAACTAAATAAAAGGAATTTTTTACTTAGTAGTAAAAAAAAAAATTACAGTAGAATTATAAAAGCTTTTAAGAATTATTTGTTTGCTCTCAATGAAGGCAAAAATCCTTGGTTTAGTAAATTAATAAAAATAATCTAGAATTGGAGTTAATTTTCTTAACATTTTAAGTTATGACTTCGAATTAACTTTTGGAATTTGGATTAAAGTGATATTTTTTTACTGTGCTGTTAGATAATTTATATAATTGTAGAAAAATTAAAATTTAAAAGAATTCGTGTTAAAACATTTCTGAATTATTCAAGTTCCACTGCTTTAAGAAATCGAAATACATTTTCTTCTTCATGTAGAAATTATGTCAGATTGTCAGATATTGCTGCATTTTAAAATAATTAAAGAATGATTTTTATAATAACTTTCCGTATTACGGGGATCCTTTAACTTCACAATTTTTGCATTCTAATATTTTTTTACTGCATGGAATCATTCTTTCAAAAGTATTCCTGCATTCCAAATATTTATTTTCATTTAAAAATGTAACAAACATTATAGTTAAGTTATCGAGTGTTTAAATGCGATGAAGCAATTAGAGAGAGTCTATATTTGAAACCTATATTAACATTCTCTATTAAGAAAGTTAGTAGAAGAAACTGAGCTTTAAAATAAATCCATAATTGTAAAGGACGCCTTTCAATCAAATTTATCTCCTTCATAATACTTTTATTTCCTATTTATAGAATTTGGGTCTACATTTGAAACCTATATTAACATTATCTATTAATAAAATTTGTAAAAGAAACCGAGTTTTAAAATGAATACACAATTGTAAAGGACACCTTTCAGTTAGACTGCTATCCTTCATAATATTTTTATTTCCTATAAAATATGTCAATGTTTTCTTTACAGCTAGAATACTCCCGATAAAATTTTTACAGCCGACGTCCTGACACAGAGGTAGCGCCTGGGTTCGAGTCCAGGTTCGGACATGCTTATTATTTATCTGTCCTATCTGTGATAGGTTTGAATGTACCACCCCCCTCCAGTAAAAAGGTGCTGTGCAAGTGAATGTGATGCGTGAGTAGCTGTTCTGTATGAGATTCTTTATGTAATGTGCTGTCTAAGTCTGTAAGATCCGTGTGATACTTTTTGATTCACGGGTTTTTCTAAATGTTCTATATAAAAATCTATCTTTAGGATTGCAACTAAATATTGCAGAGAATTTTCTTCAATTTCTTCTGTAATTTAAAATCATCAATCGAAATTTATAGAGATAGATTTTAATTTTGAAATAAAGAAAGCCTCACATTTAGAAGACTACGATTTGCTATAATACATTTTAAAACGTTTTTTTTTAATCATTTCATTATGAACAGCTGTATTTATTTTCATTCCTCCTTGGTGAATATGACTAATCTGAAACATTATCTTATTAAAAATAGAATAAGTTTAACTATCTAAAATAGTTGGTAACAGAAACAGTTATTATACATTTTAAAGCAAACTCGTTGCTTTCCCAATTTATGATTTCAATTTTTAATTAAAAATTTCTAATCGAAAAATTCAATAAACTGCTCATTTTAATTCTTATAAAAAAGTGACAAAAGGGAGAATGGTTTCCAAAGTGGCATGGGTGTAAGATCAAGGTTAACCTACGTATCATCATTACATTTACTGTCCGAATCATTACAACTAACAGTTTGGATGATTGAAGCAATCATTTGAACGATCGAATTTAAAAGTTCGCTTAATTTGTGAGCGTATTGTTAAAGTAGAGTAGGCATCGCTAAAGCTGCCTTACATTTATATAATTTAAAGTTAACTCTCTATGTTATCACTATCTTTTTTAAAAAGTAATTAATCCGTATAAATTTCTTTTTTGGCAACGTTTTTTTTTTCTTTTCTGATGTCATTATGCTAACTTTCAGTTTTAATCTCGGCACGAAAAAGAATTGTTCGTTGTAAAAAAATTTATAAAATTCTCTTTCCAGTGAATGTTGAATTTTATGCATTTAAACTTGTAAATATTTTTCAATAATCACTGCCGTAGCAGAAATTTTGTGTCTAGGTATGTATCTAAATTCTGAATGAGTTTTAATTAAAACTGCTTCATTAGTACATGAAGTGTAGGGAATTATTTTCTGGCGTCCGCATAAAATTTATCAGAAAGCTAAATTAG
Organism: Argiope argentata; assembly: GCA_026289955.1. Taxonomy (NCBI): domain Eukaryota; kingdom Metazoa; phylum Arthropoda; class Arachnida; order Araneae; family Araneidae; genus Argiope; species Argiope argentata. The sequence continues at coordinate 1,760,245 of JAOUZG010029590.1, forward strand.
TCAGTAGCTGATTTGATACGTTTTAACACATATCTCACTTTTAAATTTCTTAGGACATAATAAAAGTGTCTGTTTTTGTGTTTTATTTGAGAAGTGAAAATACTATTAAGTTGACAATATCTCAGATGTACCTGAATGCAATGATTTTAACTTTATTCCTCAAACAATGAGGTAAAATTTATCTCGAGTATTATAACCAGTTCTAAAGATGTCCTCTGGTACATAATTGAATGACCCATTTATCAAATGTTTCAGACTTAATAAAGCATGAAACTTAACATTATTGTGGATACAAGTCTGCTGGTCCAATAATCAATATCCTTCCATTTACATTACACAATACGAAATGACATGATAAAAAAAATGTTATAGGATATTTGAACCTGTAGTATGAAAAATCATAACATGATTTTTTTTTATCGTTCGTCTTTATTTTATTTTACAAATTGTTTTCAAATGCATAGCAATATTAAAGACATACAAGAAAATACACTTAACGCTTTCGGACCTCCCGATTTGCATTTTCCACCGTGTTATTTTAAGTTCCTAATTTTCATTTCTTTTCAAACCTGATGGTGGCATTAGCCATGATTTTTTGGTTCCTATACCCATGGGGAAAATGAGATGAAATCAAGTGTGGATGTTCTGACCCTTATCATTGATTTCCATCAATTTTTTTTATTTCCCCATTTTAAGAATTCAGGGATAAAAGGGTTAATATCGATGCAGTAGGCTTAAACGTAAATTCAATACATTAAATATAAAAAGTAAACTAATGTTTATTAAAGTTATAAAGTAAAAGTATCACTGAACAGCGTGTTTCTGAAATTTTTTAACATTAGTAACCACAAGATATATTTTCCCTCGAATGGAAATAAAAGCACTCACATACTCTTAAATGTCTTCAATTTTAAAAAATTGGAAAGCTTCACTTAATAACACTTGATCTCATATAGAAATCGAAAGGTTTTCCAAATTCCGTTGGTGTAAAGTTGACCTGGTTTCCTTCCTATCATTCCTGATTGTTAGGATTTTACCGGAGAGAACATTTTAAAGGATCATATTTTTTAATTGATTTTTTTTGAAGTTTTAAAATTTATAGAGATGATTTAGCTAGACTATACCATCTGGAATCGGTAACAACAGAACACATCATCAGCTCTCTTTTTATGAGAAATGATGATGCCCAGTAACCTTGTGATTATTTTCTGCTTTTACCTTTTATCGATTTTGGAAAAATATCTAAGTACTTATCCTACGTGGTATTGCCAGTAGTTTCCTCGCGTAATGCAAGCAGGTTTAGTAAACCTTGAAACCACTTATATAATTATATCTGCCACCGATTGAAGTTTAGATGGGTCGACTCAAAACATAGATAGCAACCGAATATGTTGAATGTTATTCGGTTTGTAATAAATAAAAAGGGTTTCGAAAATTTTCAGTATAATTTTTACTTTCTAATATGCGAAGTATGAAAAGAGAAAGTATGGTAATCGTTGAAGGATTAAGTATCATGTTAGAACATCATTTCTTGAACGGCCAAGCACCAAGTTAAATTATATTTTTATTCATTATAATCGTTTCATTGAATGAGTCACTTTAGTATTGCAAACGATAAAAAAAAACTTTGTCTCGCATTTATTGTTTTTAAAAAACCCATCACATTTCCTATTTATTTCATTTCATATAATCGCGTGCTCAAAATGACATTTTTCTCTGTTTTATTTGCCGTAGTCATTAACTTATTTTTTTAAAATCAGAACTTTTGTAAATGGGATGGCATTACGTTATTAAAAACTTACTTTTTTGAGATGCTCTTGCAGATAATAAAATTTTTATTTTTCGCCTACGGATATTTGTATACACCAAAAACAATATCATGCTCTGACATGATAACAATAATTAATAATTATATTTTACTTTAAGAATATGTTTTAAAAGTTTTTGTTTAAGGAAAATATATCGATAAAGCAAAGTTAATTGCTGTGTCGTTTATTTAATATAAATACACATTGGAAAAATATTTTCAGTACAAATATCGTGTAAGATTTTCTCCACACCGTATAAAGAAACACAAATTGGCTATTAAAAATATGGCTAATGATAAAAATACATCAAATTTATGACATTATTCTAAAATTCGGAATGGATTAACGTAATATACTTCTAATATTTTCTCGTTATCATTTGGATTTTGCAATAAACACTTATGTAGATTACTTTGAGATAAGTTTTAAAAAAAACCTTGAATGTGGGATTTCTTAGCATGGAGCAACTCTCCGCCAAGATCAGCGATAGTCTCTGTTCGAGGCAACCCTCAAGGAGAACTCACAAAGAATGCGCAATCGAATCTCCCGAGATCCAGTCGAGCGTCAGAGAGGCTAGTCCCAGGCCAATCTCTGGCCAACAAAGTTCGACCCCCCAACGGCCCACGACACTCCAGCAGCCTCTGCACCCCTCCCAGCCACCCCCAACTGCAACGAGCAGAGCACACACACACCGCCGCGCATGACGTTGAAAATTGGAAACATTTAAAATGGACCAAAGCAGTAGGTATACCCAAGGGTAAAAACGTAAAGTAAAGCATAAAAAAGGGGCGGCCGGGCATTCGGGGTATATACACTATGTATTAGGCAATCTTGGCCACATGCCTGGATAGGGGAGTTGAAATTGGTCCCAGTCCCGTAGGTCCCCGTATCCATTTATGTGCTAAACCACGTTGCCTGTTTTCATTTTTGCCTTCTTCGCGCCGTAGAATCAAAATGAAAAATCCGGATCAGTTGCGATTTCTCACTTACTTTCCTGAAGTCTAGCTTTCCCTCCAGAGGTTCGGCCCACTTGAATTTCGAATCGCGAAGCCTCGCCTCTCGCAGAAAGAGGATCTCTCTTCCAGATTATTACTTTTTCTTCTTTCGAGCAAAAATATTTTCGCGAAACTGGTTTACTGTGTGATTTAGTTGGTTAGCCTTCCGCCTCTTTTTCCTGGCCCCCCTTTCGAGCTGTTTTCTTTCTTTTGCTCTTCGGGTTTTGCCTCCTCTTTCTCATACGCAAGATGCGGGCTCATTTTTTATTTATTTATTTATTTCGGTGTAATAGAGCTCTTTTAAACTTATGGGAGGCACAGAAGGGAATCTTATCCAATTGGGGAAGTAATGTATCCGATTTTAGAGTATCCGGGATTCCAGATGAGATTTGGGCATGGATTCGGTGCTGAAAGTGGCCGGAAAGCTTACATGAAAGAATTCCAAGCATCTCCCGGGAACAGATTAAAAAATTCACGATCCATCCTGAAATTATATTCGCTTTTATCAAGACAGAAATGTTCTTTCGCTCATGCAGTTTAAATCTCATTACGCGATATTGATAAGGATTTTGGAGAAAGTATAGATATGATCTTGATTTACTAAACTAACTTACTGATTTCTTGCCTCTGACCTTTCAGTGTGATTCGTTATTCTCTTATTTTTTAATTCAGAACTCACGGCTCAACGTCAGGTTTACTTAGCTCTTGACAAAGAATTACCGGTTTGGATGCCATCCTTTTCATCTGATCACTAAACAAAACTGAATATGTATCTAAAAATATTATTGGAATATGTAGCAAAAAAGACAAAAATGAACGACACTTATTGTATTGACTTAACTACATTAGTCCATCTTGTTTACCAGTTGGGTTTTTGACTTTTCAAATTATTTTCCAGTTGTGTATAAATTAGTAATTGAATCCTTTAGAATGAGTTTCTTAAAGATTTCTAGCACATTTTCTAATAAAAATATTTTAACCAAATCTCCCCCTCTTCATAAAACTGTTTATCTTGGAAAGTTCATGAATGCCACGAGTATTTTCAATGTTCCATGTGTGATGAAAGTTGTAAAGAAAACTAATATCCATGTATGAATTACCTGGTACTGGCAAGCAATAAATATGAAATATAAATCTTTGATTGAATCTTCGGCAATTAATTGCTAGTATGTGCGCTAACACACAAATATAAAAAAAATCGAATATATATTTCGACACTTTGTTTTTAAGGATTGAAAATAAACTTTGGCATAAAGCTAAAATTCCAGTTATAAGATAACATAACAAAATTTCATTTATTTAAGTTATTGCATTTATTAAATCATTTTTCCCTTTATTAAGTCATTTTTCAGTTATTGAATTTTATACCCAACTAGCCGCCTTTGGCGACCAGTCGATTCGCCAGCATTAATGCTCGCTAAAATTTTCGTATAATTTTTTATGTAGCTGTGTCTCATAACAGGTTTTTCACCAAAATATTTTTAAACCAAACAAATTTTGATAATCATATAATTCATTTATAGTATTATTTTCTTCAGATGTTCTGTTCATTGTACTACTCATCTTTCTCTTTCTATCCGAGCAATGATTGTCCCAGAATTGATATTTTACTTAAATGGTGGAGGGAAAGGTCTAAAATTCTACGTTTTTATAGAATGAGGAGACTCTAATTTTTATAATTGTAAACACACTAAACAAATAAAGACACAATTGGTTTTCAAGAGATGCGGAAGTTTAAAAACAGCTTGGAAAATGCCGCGCACAAAGGAAATAATGGTGACGCACACACACCCTTCTTTTCTTTTCTTTTACTCTCCTTTCTTTTCTTCACTACTTTTCTTTTTGCAAACCTTTTTTTCGCTTTGTTAATTTTTTTTCTTCGCTGCCCAGACTTTATTTTGAGCAGGCATAGATTAAATATTCATACCGACTAATAATAAAAGCAACTATTTTTTTTCTTTTTTAAACATCCCGTTATCTATGAATGAAAACCCACTGACTTGGCGTATTTCTTTCTAAACAAATCATAATTTATTACTTCCTGTTATCTAACTCAGTTGATCTGGGGGGGGGGGAGAGAAAATGAAGATTTTTGGCGGGAAAGTAAGAAAAGTGTCGTTTTAACTATTTTCCAAACAGTTTTTTTTAAAAAAATTTTCTCTCCATAAGAACCATCCTCGTGTCTTAACGAAAATATTTTTTAAAAAATTAGCCGAATCGGTCAAGTCGTTCTCCAGTTTTGCGCTTAGCAACGCATTTCGAGTTGCATTTTTATTAATATAGATAGAAAGATTCATCCCAATAGATAATCAATAATTTGAAGATTTTAGTCAAAATTTGACTTGCCTTTTTTTAGACCCTAAAACTAGGAATAAGTTTAATTTACCTGAATTTTTAAGTTTTTTAAATATCAAATTTGCATGCATACAAAGGTGTAGGTTGATAAATGGTCAACTACTTGAAGAATTCACTTCAAAATTTGGATCGATATTTTAAATACTAAACTTGTGTAAACATTCTCTGGATCTTCGCATAAGCTAAATAGTTATTTAAAATTTGACTTGTTAAAAATGAAATTACAAATTTACATTGTGGATTTTCTTTTGTAAGGAAAATAGCATGCATGGACATTGTAATTTGCAAGAGAATTTTGCACAACCAGGTGCTTGCATTTTTATTATTTTTTCACTTTATAAAGACATTTAGTGAGAAAAATTGTTATAATGCATATCAATCAAAATAATTTCCACCATTTCCATTTTCGTCTAATAAATATAGCAAATGATTGCATTTTTTTTTTGTCCTTTAGGCAATTTTTTATCATTGATATCGAAATCACAACTCTTAAATCGTTGGAAAAAAAACAGCAATTCAGATATGACAAAATAGCATCACTGTAAGCATTTGATGAGTTTCGACCGCAAAGTTCTTCAAATCAAACAAAAAAAAAACAATGAATGTCGGAAACGCACTTTGGAGCTTCCCAAGAAAGGTGTCTTTTTACACTGAATAACTCAATAATTTTAAATTGAAAAGTTCCAAATTAATAACAATAAAGTGATAGTAAATTGGTAAAACTCAAGAACCTTGTCGTTTATATAGATACTTGACATTTTACCGATATATGTCGTTGATTAAAATACAAGCAAGCACTTAATAAAAATGCAGTGACGTTTTAACAAATTTGTATGTCCTAATGTAGAGTAATTTAATGTCTTATTAGAACTATGCCTAGAGTCTCAGCACTGAAGCTTCAGGGAAAATGGTTATTAAATAAAGTAAATAAAGTGTTAAAAAAATTTAAAAAATTATTTATTCTCTGACTATTCAAAAACATTTTTTTCAAAAGATAAGGAACAATCAAATAAAAACGAGGCAGTTGGAAAAAAGCAATAATTTTTTTTATTATTACGAAAGTGATAGATGTAATTATTGATATATTTATTCCACTGTGAGATATAACAGCTAATGCCTTTATTGAAAATTGCTGTTGTCTGCGGAGACATAATTGCACCCAAGCTTGCACCTCTTCATCTGAAGCAAATCAACGACCATGAGGATCATGGATATCTTTTTTAGGGCTAAGAAAATAAGTAATAATAAATAAAGAAATATTTAAAATAGCATGGGAAGATATCTGGACTGTATGTAAGATTTATCAAGGCTTCCTGATGAAACTTCTGCAGCGTAATCTAAAAATCCTAGTAAAATATAGGCAGGCCTTATCCTTCAACTGAAAGATGCCGTCCGTGAAAATTCTTGGGCATTTCAACTTGATAACAAGTCTCAATGCTAGTGAAGTTTTCACGAGCCGTTGTACATTAATTGTGAAACCATTCTCTAGAAAATCAATTAACATCGGGTCGTTGTAATCCAAGGAAAAGGTCATCATGTTCCCGAAGCAAAAATTTACAGTGTGTGTGTGTGTGTGTGTGTGTGTGTGTGTGTGTGTGTGTGTGTG
>JAOUZG010029590.1:1768785-1782592 GCA_026289955.1 Argiope argentata
AGCTCATGACAAGCCGACATGACAAAAGAGACAATGACATGACAAAACTCATTAAAATGTGAACATGATAAAAAAAAGGGTTAAGATTGGCAAACAAATTAATTAGATCATCCTTTTGACTTTACTCATCCCACAAACACCGTCTCCCCATCCATTTCAATTTTAATCCAAAACCACCTAATATTCTTACAGACGCTTTCACAAACCTCTCCTCCTAAATCCATAATCACTAAATGCATGAGCAGCGTGATAAGCCTTCCATCCATCCACACCAACCATCTGGCTCATTGGCCCCCACCAAGCACCCACCTACCCATCCGATATTACATCGCTCATTAAGAATCTAACACTAATGAAAATTGTGCAAAAACTAAGAGCAATCTGTCTGGCCACAACCACAATCTGTTGTCCGTGAGGCCCCGCCAGAGATAGTAGCCGCAGAACTCATTAAGTAATTGACCACAGCGCTGACCGGGACGGGAACGATTTACGACAGCGGGCTAAATAATTCAAAAGGCAAGTGCAAACAAAAGGTGAGCCGGCGCCCCTGTTTGCCAGCGGGAAGTTGAAGCGCGCAGGGCGCATGCAAGTCAATGGGGCGTGGACCGCTCTTGCTAATTGAGTGCCTATTGCTCCTGATGAGCGGTAGGGGTATTTGGAAACAGTGGTACTTTGTTCCCGCTTGGGGACACGGGGTAGGGTTGCTTTTTTTTTTGTTTGGTTGGTTGGTTCATGGCGATGATAGTTGGCGGCGTTTTTTTCGTGGGAATTTTCGGACCATATTTCTTTGTATAAATTTAGACTTCAAAAAAAAATCAGTAGCATTTTATTACAGTTATAGCATGATTTCATCTATAATTTTATCATATTACAATGGAAATTTTTCAATTTTTTTCCCTAAAAATACTATAAAAATATTCGAAATTACTTTTTTTTTAACTGACCACTTACTATAACCACCCCGCATAGAATGACGTGTCTGACACGCGCATCGAATTACTGAATTTTTATTTTCAAGTCTGAAATTAAGCTACAGAATTAAGTATTTAAATACGAAAAAAATTAATATGAAACGATTTGGTATCCCAAATGGCCCATATATTATTTTTAAAAAATCAAATTAACAATAAATTACCAAAATAGGATGAGTTATCTAATTAGAAAGTTAAATAAATTCGTAAGTGGTTAACGATTTTTCTTTTCTTTTAATTCTTTTGGAAATAAATTCGAAAACAAACATCAAAAGAAAATAAATTCGGGCATCATTTTATAATTTAAAAGAATTTCTTTTTAATGATGCAAACTGATTATCGTGATTGTTTTTTTTTATTATTTTTATATTTTAAAATATAGCCTCTATGAGAAGAATAAAAAGAGAAGAAAAAAACCTTAACTTTTATATAACGATTGAAATAAGTCCGATTACTTGGAAATACAAATTATGAGTGGCAACCTCTTCAGTAAAATAAATCAAATTAATTAATTGAATAAAATTAAATCAATCATATTTAATAAACATATTTAATAAACATTAATAAGTAAAGCAAATAAATATTTTCAATAGCTTACACAAATAAATAATATTTCAGTGCATGAGATGGCACGTTAAAAAAATCTTAATATAAATTATTGTGGTTGAATGAAGCTGATCCGTGCAGTGGAAGCAAGAAGGCCCATGTTTTCGGAAATATTTCTTTAATTATCACATGTCTTTGTATTTGACAAGATGTGCATTAACCAGGCCACCTTAACAGAACAGCATCTCATCTCATTATAATCACAATCGCAATGCACTATGGGATGCGTACCTAACCAAGCATCACCATCTATTATGCAAAAGAGAAGATGGAGTAATGCAACTGCTACATGATACATTTTTGTGGAATTCCATGAAACAGGAAAGCTCAATATGTCTTCAAGAAAAGTGTATCTTTCTGTTGTGGATCTGGTTCAAACTCTTATTTAGGAGAAAGGTTTTTTTTTAATCCATATCCATCGACAAATTGTATCAATATTTTTATACAGATCTCTATTTTTATTGAAATGACTAAATACTAAATTGAATTCTTGTGATTCATTGCGCCACACCCTGATAGACAGGGAGACAGACAGAAGATTCTAAGAAATCGAAATTTATCCACATTTCATCATTGGTGAATCAAAATCAATATTTTATCCATGCATAGATTCTTTGTATACGAGTATTATCCATGCATATTCTTTGAGTAAAGTGAGTATTATCCATGCATATTCTTTGTATTTGAGTAAAGTGAGTATTATCCACGCATATTCTTTATATTTAACTAAAGTGAGTATTATCCATGCATAGATTCTTTGTATTTGAGTAAAGTGAGTATTATCCATGCATAGATTCTTTGTATTTGAGTAAAGTTAGTATTATCCATTCATAGTTTCTTTGTATTTGAGTAAAGTGAGCTTGTGACTTATTTAAGCGAATACAGCTTCTACAATAAATGGTATCAGCCATAGTTACTATGTCATTTTCTTGTTAGTTATTTTTTCCCCTTTTTTCATTTTTAAAATTACAAGAATTTTCTCCCAAAATGGTCAGCATTCTAGAAAACAGCTCAATTCCAGAATTATTTCTATGGACTGTCCAGTACTGTTAAAATCCTTATTGTCTTTGCGGGGACCAGGTCTTTGTCTTAGTTCCTGAAAAGTCCTTGTCACGAGAAAGAATTTAATGATGTTATTCAATAGCGTAAAACTGTATTATATCCACTGTGTTCAATTTTACTCGAAACGCCATTTTAATTCCATTCTTCATTTTGAGCTTTTACCCACTGATTGACTGGATTCAAAACTAAATAATGATCAAGATTTTCCCTCAAAACAATATAGGAAAATTTCGTACCCGTAGATCATTGGGTTTTGAATTATCTCGAAATCTTAGAATCGAGTTCTGAAAAATACAATTTTTTTAATGTTCACTTTATCATTCTTCATTTACTGCTTGCATTTTTTTAAAATTCAATTAATGAAATGAATGTACAGAATCTTCAGATACTGAAATTAAACCAGCAGTATTTTTATTCACGTTTTAAACAGAATCACATGAATCGCGTTAAACGATAAAATAAGCAAACTATTTAAGTTTATGTTAAAGAGATATAGTATTATATAACGGCTGGGAATTTAGCCCTTTGTCATTAGAATGACTGCAGTGGAATGGTGACAGATAAAAGTCTTCAAAGATTGGTTCGACAAATTGAATATTTAAATCAAACAATTTATTAAAAGGAAATTTAAAAAAAACATAATCAACTATTTACAGGTATGATATAAAAAACAACTTGTAAATATATAGACGGTCATTACAGGACCTGAGGAACACCAATAACATTACTAACATAATGATATGTATTTATATCATCTCTTAATTATAATATTTGCATAATAGCTACGGTGATCCTCTTAAATTTGAAATACGATACCGATTAAACAGCTACATGTTTAGTGTTAAATGAAGTGATTTACCGGAAACTAATTATTCACAATAGAGGTTCAAAATGCTTTGCATCATTTAAGAATGAAATACGAGAGACAAAAGAATTTGGAATTTAGAACAGAATTCTAAATTTTAACAGTTTAAACATTAATTGTTGAAATAATTTTAATACTTCGAAAGAAATACAATTTTTAATCATTAAAGTAAAAAAATGAAAATAATTATTTTATTTGTATATAGATTAAAAAATCTATTCAATGTCCTAAGAAATCACATATTAAAATCCTCCCAGATTTCCGCCACTGTTGCCAGAACTGCCATGAATAGCCAAATTTGAATCCCTCCTTCCTGCTACACTCCAACAGGTCCTGTCCTTAATAGTGCGTGACGCTTTTTGTGTAATGCACATAATTTTTACAACATCAATCCACTCCGCCACCCTATCTCTTTTCACGAGCAACACATGTTTTGCCATCCCCTCCTTTTTTATTATTCAGTTCAGTCCTCTCCCCAATTTAAGCGATTCTATACGCGCAAAAGGGTGGGTTTTTTCCGAACAGTAACAATGTATTTTCATGAGGGGGATACAAAATTTCCATCTGTTTTTACAAAGATTCTTTTTTTAAAAAAATTAGGTGAAGTTGAAACAATTAAATTTTTATAGATTTAGATTCGATTTATGCAAATACATTTATGTTCTTTTGAGGAACTGAAATTAATGATACCTATCCGAAACCTTTCTGGACAAGTTCCCATTTTAAAAGGTTGATAAATTTTTGAATTAGAAAGGAGGGGGGGGGGCATCAGCTTGAGTGTTCTCCCTAAAACTTTCTCACATGTTCTCTAATAAACTGGTCATGAATGAGAACTCCTTACATGGCATTGGCGTCTAATAGTTATGAAATATTACCTTTTGGCACGAATTTATTGAATCAGTCGTATAGCCCTTTGCGAGATATTTGGCGATTAATCTCTGGCATGTGCTGACAGTATTTAAAAATCAAACTTATGTTTTAGACACGTATTCTCAACTGTTTAAAACAAAAATTCGTCATAAAACTGCACTTGCGGTAATAAAATTCTATCCAAATTTGATATATTTAAATCATTGTGTTTATCATTACTTACATTTATATGTTCCAGAATGTACAGGCAGACAGATAGTCAACCTTAATACGATTTGACTTAAATGTTAAATCTGTGCACCGAATTGTATCAATCTATCGTTCTTCATTTTGTAATTATCGGGCTAACATATATTTGAACAGCGACACAGCTGGCATCCTGTCACGGAGGTAGCGCGTTTTCCTCATGATCTGGACGTCCCGCGCTCGAGTCCCGGCTAGGGCATGGTTGTTCTTCTATGTACTCTTTGGGAGGTGTGTGAATTCACCCACCTGTCAAAAGGGGCTGTGCAAGCGAATGTGCGTGTGTCATCTTCATATGAGCTAGAAGTCAGACTTCTGCCCTCGGGTGCTCAGGGGTCTATAACTTCAGAAGCTACTGCACCCCTACTTCCGTTGTAAATTGGACACAACATCATTATAATCAACAGCGACAGAAGGATTTTCACTTAATCAAAATTTGGTAAAAGTCTACGAATCTGGTGTAAAGACCATATATGAAATTTCGACATTTTAAATCAAACCGTTTTTGAGTTACCTTTGTCACAGACAGACATACGAACTATTTTCAAAAAAGTAATTTGTCAAATTCAGGAAGATCTAAAAGTGGAAATTCGTCAAAATCTCGTGTTTGAATTTTTTTAAACGATTATTACACTTTCTTAATAATAAAAAGTGGATATGATTTAAAAATATGGAAATCTAGATTAGACATTTTATCTATAATTATTGCTTATTTACCAATGAGCATCTATAAATTTAATAACTGATTTTCTCATCATTTTAAATGACTTTTTAAACAAACGAATTTTCTGCAGTTAGTCAGCTGAGATTTGAAATGCCCATGCATCTTTTTTTGAAAAAAGAAATTGCCAAAAATTTATACTTAGAATGGCTATTATACACAAAAATAAATGTTTGTATCCTTCTTTGGTTTCACATAAGTATATATTTTCCATCTTAGGTTTTTATATCCAAATTAAATATTAAATATTTGAATCTAAAAACATTGAAACAGTCAAAGATCTGTTTTATTTTAGAAAAGCTCGAAATTAAAATTAGAATAGTTTGCATATTAAATGTTCATTTTTAAAGCGATTAAATCCTCTTAAACTGATTACTAACCCATCCAGCCCGACAGCTTAATTTCTATGCTTATGCATCATTTTAGGGCAGGTTTTTGGAATGAAGGATGTAAAGTTAGTTATCACCACGGATGATCTCTTTTTATATCCTGCGCTCGTCGTTTGAAACAGAAATTGGCCACCAACATAGAACTTGAATGACTGGGTTGGTCTGGTTTGTGGTGAGAAAATAAAATTCATACAAGATTGATTAACTCCAATTCAATAGTTTCTAAATAAATTTAATTGAGTTTCCTATCAAAAACCAGTTGTATACATTAAAAGAAGTCATAACGTGTGAATGATGGATTATTTTGATTTATATATTTTTAAGAATTTGTTCTTATAGGATTGAAGAACAATCCTATAAGAAAACTTCCCTTGAGAATTTGTTTCCGTTCTTATAGGATTGATTTGTTAACATTTATCTCAAATTTTATTGATTTGTTAACGTTTATCTCAAATTTTCTTGTTGTTCGCATGATAATCAATATATTTTAATGTATATCAATATATTAAATGTTTTCTTCAGGAATCTAAAAATATGTTAAACAAGAAATTATGGCTTTCTCCATAAATTAAAATTCCTTGGTCAAACACTGTAATAATCTAATCGGTCACTATTATTCTCACCAACTTATAAATGTATCTACTAAGAAATGTTATGATTCGCTAAATTAAACTTTATTTTGAAATTGAAATAGACCCGGTTTAAATGCTTTCATGACTTCAAACAGATGTTGATGCTAACATTATTTCATACAATGCATCGCAAAATTTTTGCATTGTTACACACGAAAACACACACACCCATGCATTATATTAAATGCGATATTCTTAAGACACAAGAAGAGACAGAATTTCTCGATAATTTTATTTTTACTGCATTTGGAAATTTATCATTATCTAGTAAATATCTATTCATAAAGCCTTGAATAGATTGAAAAATTCATCGTTTCTCTTTTCAGAAGTTGACCCAGGTAGAAAGGAATTGAAATTTCTCGATTTTATTTTAACATTATAATGTTTGTTGGGTTTCATACTTTTTGTAAATTTCAGCATGTCTTATTTAAAATCATTGAAGAACCTTTACTGGGCAGATCAAAGAACTTAAAGCTAACAAATCTACTTATAAGTAATAAATGTTAGCTATTCTTTTGTTTTGTTTTAATTATACTTTTTTAAAAACTAGCTTTTGTCCGCGTCTTCGTATGCATGGGAAAGCACACAACTATGCTCAAAACAATTTATTTACAATGTGTAACATTATTTACAATGTGTAACGATTTACGTAAAACAGTAAATCGTCCGCATTTCTTTAAAACATTTACTACCGTGTCACCCAAAATCGGGTGACAGCAAAAGTTCTCCGTCATTTTAGAATTTGATGTGTTGTGCTGAGAACATATATTATAGTTTCAACACATAGTTCATTGTGTAAATCATTTGTGATTCACACTCTTTGTCTATTTATGTATATTCTGTTCTCTATTGAAACTAAGAGAGCAAGGAAGTAAGCATCTTATTAGATGGTGGTTCGAATCACAGCCATGAATTATGGCAGTGAACGTGTTAAAATCAAGTCAAGTCTGTTTTATTTATCGATAGACATTGAGACAGCTACAACAGTATTATATACATATTTTTTAAATTTCTAATTAAAATGAAAATGCGGTTGTCAATAATTATAATACACTGCGCATGCGTGAATTTTCAACGTCTATTGGGATAACGCAAATGCATTAATTTTCTACGCCAGTCGGGATAGCGCAATATAGATTAGAAATTTTTTGGATTCGAAATGAATACAATAATTTTAATTTTAAATCCTTTAATTTTGAAATTCCTTTAATTTTAAAGCATCAAACACTAAAAAAAAACAGAATCGCTTGAAGTAACTGATCAGTAACATGTTAAGCTAAACCTCATTAGCATGAGAAATAAACTGATGCCTTACTCATTTGGCGGTGGGAAAATGAAGATTTTTGGGTGAAAAGTTAGTTTTCAATCAATAAAAAATTAAACACTCAATTAACCGGAATAAATAGCTTATGTCCTATTCTTGATTATAATCTATCTCTGTGCTAAATTTATATGCAATTTCGTTCAGCTGTTCTGGTAGGATTTACTTACATCCTCCATCCATCCAAACTTTCACATTCATAAGAGTAGTATAGATTAATTCGAATTTTAAAGCTTATGCTCAGAAACTTCGGTAAATAATATATATCAGCCCAAAACTATATTTCTACTACTTTAAAGTTTTAAAAAATAAACTTTTTTTTAATTTAAAAAGAGTTTTCTAAATCATTTTTACTACCATACAGTATGACTCTTAATAGAAGTTGTTAAGCTGTGAATAGAATTCTTCGTAAGATGTAAGACTCTTTCTTATTCATTTGTCAGCTCGAATCTCGTATTTGCGGCAAGCGTATCTTTGAGAAATAGCAATTTCAATTGGTGTAATTGTGTTTCCATATGCGTGGAAGCAGTTCTATTACAAGCATAAAGGACTTTTCAATTAGGCTCTCCAGGATTTTGAAAATTCTATCACAATGACAAACAAAAGGGATTTGAATGCCGTGAGTACCTTTCAGTATATATTTTTTTTAATTAATGTTCAAGTTCTTAAAACTATCTTTTATGTGTTCGATTCTTTAAATGAAATTCTGGTCTTCAGAAATTGCTAAGACTAGAAGTTCAGATTAGTTCCGCGTTCGGCTCTCTTTGAATCGATTCAAAGACTTTCTCATTTTCGTCTTTAAAGCTTCTATTTCTATTCAAATTCATCTATTCAATAGAATCTTGACGACTTGTGGTTTATAGCACTTTTCACTGATAGTCAGTTGCATATAAATGTTTCAATAAAACAATCAAGTCTCTAGATGTGTTGCAATGCTTGCGCATATTGAACATTTTGATTGAATTAAACCTGAAAGTCTAAACCAGGAGCTGAGAAGGCAAGAAAATGCAAGCAGAATGAAGAATGTAAAAATAGTTTTAGATACCAAATTTAGAACTTGTTATTGTCACTAGATCCGTCCCTCCAGATGATTCTGGGCAAAGGTTATTTAATGAACTTGAAAAGTTTAATAATCATAGTCAAACCTTTCAGCATTCCATGGTTCAAAACTTAACCACTTAACAGTTTTTCCCGAATGCTGTACATGTATCGATTTATAGAATTTTGATTGCTGTAAGCTAAAAATAAACCATTCATAATGATTATAATTCAATATGAAAATTACTTCGAATACATAGATAAGTCATGTATTCAATGGATTTCCATTTGAAACAAAATAGGAGAATATTCCTAAAATAGTAGGTGTCATCTTTTTAGACAGTAAAGAAAATAAACCAGTTAAGTGGTTAAGTACAAGGCATGAAAATAGATAGTAACACATTTATTTTAGGAAAATATAATCTACCAACATTAGTACATAAAGCTTATAAAATGGCCGTCTTTTTAGCCGAATTACTTTAATTATGAGCTAAAAAAAATCTAGGGAATAATAATCAAAAATGGCAAATGGGTTACAAATGCATTAATGCATTTGTTGTTGAAATTATTTGTTACAGTAATCCTGTTTATCTGAGATTCCTACTGAAAGTATCTGGAAAATGTCTTCTAAAGATTTCCAAGAATTTCACAATCAAAAATTCCAGTTGAAGATTTATTTGTAATTATTTCAAATCCTCCTGTAAAGTTATTCTAAAACAGAATGGCATTAAGTCAAGCAATCCTTTGTGCCTGCTGCCGTCCATGGCACAGGGCACATTATAATATCCTTTTCCTCGAGAGCTGGACGTCCCGGGTTCGAGTCTCGGTTAGGGCATGGTTGTTCTGTGTTCTATCTGTAAGGTGTATGAATCCCCCCCCCCCTGTAAAAAGCTGTGCAAGTGACTGCTGATGAATGAGAAGCTAAGTCATACTCTTGGTTCCAGTTAGCGCTACTTCGAAACAAGAGACGCTCCATTCGGCTTAAAACTCGCTAATGCCTCGGTGAATTTTGTCCATGGCAAGTACCACTTATAACAACAACAACATACTTTATACCTTATTATTATTTTATTACATCTAATGCTTCTGGGGAAGATTTTAATATTACGTGCATGATTCAAAGCTGAGCAGTTCTGAAAATCAATTTTATTGGTACAATATCTACATAATATACGATATAATATATTACAATTTGAGCTAGATATAATTATATCACAAAGGAGTAACGAAATTAGTTTTTCCAATTTTGTTTGCACTAATTCTCCTAACATAAAGCCACATTGAAAAAGGATATCAGGAAAGCCACACTGTACTTTTCCAAATATCCTAAAAGATTGATGCAAAACTCAGTCCGTAGCAATTAAGATCATCAATAAAAATAATCTGGTTAGTTTAGATATTTTCTACAAAATGCAACAATATTGTGATGTTGCATATGGACTTAACTATCAAAATAATAAAGTATTGATAAAGCTCTTGAAAATATGAATATCTGTAAGACCCAAATGATATAGCTTTCACAAGTCCTGACAACTGAATCAAAGCATTCTTTCTTTTCCCCCTTCTTTATCATTTTTTATTTGTTCCCAGACACACTTTTATTTAAGATTACATTATATGTATTGGTTTATAATGTGAATTTACCAAAAACGCTCTAAGATTTCATTCTGGAAAGGGACTCTCCATCAAAAATTTAAGAGGTCAATTTCGAACTATCTAACAGATTGACAGTATCAACTATAAAAAAAAGATAGAAAAATGCACAAATGCGGAGAAACATCATTCTTTTTAAAAGTGATTTGCAAACTACGAAATGTTTTTGGGTTTTGAAAATTCTATTGCTCATATTAACTTTTTTAGCCCTGAATTTTAAAAATGTGGAATAAAAAAATTGACGGAAATTTGTTACAATGGTACCCAAAAGAACACCCGCATTTACTTTCATCTCATTTTCACCAGGGGTATGGGAACCAGGAAGTCGTGGCAAATGCCACCATCAGGTTTGAAAAGAAATTAAAATACCGAGGTGGCAAATGCCACCAGAAGGGCCAAAAGGAATAAACTTCAAAATAACAAATCCGTTGTAGTTTTCAGTTTATCTTGATCCAAGAATTTAATGCTATTTTTAAAGCAATTCCTTCTTTTTGGAATAATCGAAATATTATATTGTACGTTCCTATGCACTCATATTCATCATGTTTCCAGGCTAGCTCTAAAATGATGCATTAGAAAATAATATTACAGTTTTAGGAGTAACACTTCTTTATAAAAGAATTTGTCTTCTAAGCTACAATGCTATTGAAGATAGACTACCACCAAGTTTTTAAATCTGTCCATTACCAAGATCATTCGAGTACGCATCCTTGTGAATACATTTCACTAGGATGATTGTGAAATGCGTTTATAAGTATGCGTATTCCAATGAAATTAGGGTCGTGGTGGCCTGGTGGTAAGGTCTAGGCTCGAGGATCGCAGGTTCGAAACTCGATTTCACTGAAGAACCGTCGTTTAAGGGTGTCTATTGCAAATTACATCCGTTAGGGCCAAACGTCTTTCCACTGGTGTGGTGGGGAAAGAGGGTTGCGAGTTCAGGTGTTGCTCTCGTCATTTGACTGAGGTTCAAAATTACGAGGTCTGTTTCAAAATAGCCCTACATCACTTTAAAATGGGACGTTGATATAACTGCAATCTAACAAGTATCTGTGCATCAACATAATTATCGGCATTCTAGCCTTGATTATATCATATAACACTGTTTCCCCCAGTTGTAGTAAAGTTTCAATAGATCGTCATTAAATTATTTAGAAGTATATGATATTATTCCTTAATGAAAATTTTAAGTTTGGAAATTAGGGTTTTTTAAAAAAAAGAACTGGCGTTTAACTTTTTAAAGATTTTAAAGCCAAATTTTTATTTTGAGCAACTAGTTTCTCTTTTAATTTGAAATGTTATGTATGTTAATTTGTTCTCTAATGAAATTTAAAAGAGGCTTTTATAGAAAGAATCAAATTTTTTGGAGGACATGCAATTCACTATATAGGAAAAATAGTGAATTGGAAGGAAGTGAAACTGAAGAACTTTCAATTGATTTATTAAAATCATCGGGATAAGTGATGTACTTTTTTTGAAGAAAAATCTAGTATCTAATCTTGCAGCTCAAATATATTTTCGGCGTACTTTATCCCGAGAAAAAATCTCAGTTTAAACACTAGAGATTTCTAGGTTGAAGATCCGATGTTATAGATGATTCGATTAACATGTGAACCCATTGCATATTAAATCTGAAGGCAAAGATCAAAAGATTTACTGCTGGGTTGGCATAAAATGCTCAGCTCGTCGACTGATCATGATTCAAAATTTTCAAATCTATTCTATATTAGAACTTTTATTGCTTCAAATCAAAATGCTAATAAATCTAAACAAACAAACAAACAAAAATAATCTTTTCAAAATTTGTTGGAGACATAATGATAAAATTTTATGATTTTAAGAAGCTCTTTTGATAACAAAATATTTTTCAGGCATTGTACATTCTCCCGACTCGAACATTTCTATGGCAAATAACGTAACGACTTGGCAAAATCACGTTTCCCCGATTGACGCTAAGTCGTTTCCATTGCCAAAAACTTCTGAAAGAAGAAGACAATATCTCTCCCAGAACAGCAGAAAAATGTTCTCGTTAAATAAAGTTTGAGGCGTCTCCTCCCCACCAAAAACATCACCCAGAGTGTTAGGGGGCGATTGACAGTGATAAGTGAGCCGCCGATCCCCGAGTGGCGAGTTGGCGAGAGTGGCCACTTGGCAGCTAAGAGTGGCGCCCAAATTCAATTGGCAACTTGCCGACGCGACACGACTCTCAAGCAGATGAGGCCCTGATCTTTTTGTTTTTGCACTTTATATCAAACGAGCCCGTGTTTGCCCAGTGACCGGAGATAGGGGTGGGAGCCCTCAGAGCTGATCTGCACTTGAAACACGCCAAATGCCAGTCTTTTTGCAAAGCAAGTTCCATCCCCAGAAGCATATCCACGGCGAAGGATCTTATGAAATCTTCCTTTTTCTTGGTGAAATCTTTCTTTTTTTCATGTTTTTCGTTTTTGTGGGAAGCTGATTTTGGGACATAATGCCAGATTTGTATACATTTGAATTATATTTTTATTGGCTAATAAAAATTGTATTTTTCTTTGTTTGACAGAATCAGAGAAAAGGATTCATGCAGGGAAGAATTTACATTTCAAATACAAAAGTGTGTTTTTTTTTTTTTTTTTTTTTTTTTTTTTTTTTTTGCAAGTGCCAAATTAAAAAATAAATGGTTTCAAGTCAAAGTTTTTTTTTTATAATTTTCTTTAGATAAAAATAAATGTCATGCGCATAAATTTCTTCTATTTATAAGTAAAGTATTTATATATTGTTTTTTTTTTATTTTTGAAGTCCCTTATATATAAAGTGTGTTCTAAAATTAACACAAGATTTAAGTATGCCACCACTCGTGCAGTAAAGTGCTGGCAACCCTATAAATATAAGCATTAAGGCTAGAAAAAAAGGAAGAATTACAAGATGGAACAAAATGTTTTCATTGTTGAACAACATTTCAAAAATAATGAAAATCTAGCGGCCAGAGTATGAAAATTTGGGAATCGACCCCCTAGATCGTGAGATTTATCCCCATCAGGTTTCTTTTGTGGTTATTTGAAGCCAAAGGTCTATGCCAACAAGTCCACAAGCACGAGTGTATTAAAGAAGAAAATAAAATATTGCATTAGTTAAAATTAGCTACATTTATGCAATTAGGTCATGAAAAATTTAGATAAAAGAGTATACGTATTTGCCAGCAAACCATGGTGGCCATTTGTCCTATATGTTATTGTAAACATCAACCTAATCTAAGTATTTTACGATTCAATAAAAACGCCACAATTTAAAGAAAAAAAACTGTGCTAATTATTTAATTTATATTTTGCGTCAACACATTGTTGCATCGTGTAAACTAAGCAGTCAAATTTTTAAAAAAATAGGGTTGCCAAAACATTGCTGCACAAATGATGGCAAATTCAAATCTTGTGTTGATTTTGAAACATTCTTTATATATATA